>VXBN01005130.1:232045-313647 GCA_013397395.1 Sinosuthora webbiana
GCCCTGCGCCCTGCGCCCTGTGCCCTGCGCCCTGCGCCCTGTGCCCTGCGCCCTGCGCTCTGCGCTCTGTGCTCTGCGCCCTGCACTCTGCGCCCTGCGCCCTGTGCCCTGCGCCCTGCGCCCTGTGCCCTGCGCCCTGCGCCCTGTGCCCTGCGCTCTGCGCTCTGCGCTCTGTGCCCTGCGCTCTGCACCCTGCGCCCTGTGCCCTGCGCCCTGCGCTCTGCGCCCTGCGCCCTGTGCCCTGCGCCCTGCACTCTGCGCTGGCCGTGGCAGCGCTTGCTCACGGCCCCTGTGCTCTCCTTTGCAGCGAGTGTAACAGTAACCGCGACTCGGTGCTGTCCTACACCAGCGTGCGCAGCAGCAGCTCCTACCTGGGCAGTGACGAGATGGGATCAGGTGAGTGTGTCACACCCGCTCGTGCCCGGCCCTCCGCGCCACCGACACGCCTGTGCTGCCTGCAAACACCTGCACAGGGAATTGGCACCAGTGCTCTCTTCAAAACTAATCCCAAGAACATAAAGATAATTTTTTCTAACAAACCACAGTAAATTTGGAACATGGGAGAGGTATTAGGCAGGGATAAGTTTCTTTAGTTATTGGATAGTTGCATTATATGAAAATAATTAGTATTTTGATCTAAGAATTGGAGATAAAGCAGCAGTCATTATTTACTTCACACCAATGTGAAGGTGTATCACAGATCATGTTTGTAAACGAAAAGATTTTCATTTCTCCTGTACTAGGAGATGAGCTTCCCAATGATATGAGGATACCTTTAGACAAGCAAGACAAACTGCATGGCTGTTTGGAGCACCTTTTTAACCAGGTATGTAAAGTGTTTGAATTGCTTTCTCTTTATCAATGTCAATCAAGAAATTGGAAGTACTAAATTGTGTTAGGAAATAATACTTTGAGGAAGGCATACTATCAAGATTTTGGGGTACACTGTAAGCAAGTATATTACAGGACAGTTTGATGAATCACTTTTGTCTGCTTTATTAAAGTTGCCTTGTGATTTAAGCAAGGCTGACTTGCCCTACCCTAAGGCATGAGCCTAACGGAAAAAAAGCTTTTAGGAAAAAAAAGGACAAATTTCTAATACTTTGTTTGATGTAAATGAATTACATTTGCAGATTCCAGGAGGTTCTCACAAGTTTAGCATGCAGATGTGTTTATGATGTGTAACCCTGGAGAGTTGTTTGCTATTCTCTTACCTCATCAGCACATAGCTCACGGTTGTGCAAAATGCTGTTATTAAATGTGAGAGGCTCTTGAGGCCAGTTTATGGCTACAAAGTCTGACTGCTGTGTGCCAGTCATTTCAAAATACAAATAGTGTGAAGGCTTCAGCAGTTTCCCACAAGTTCTGTTCAGATTTTCCTCTGCAAGCCTGATTGACACTGATCAATAATGTTCCCATTGTAGGTTGATGCAATCAATGCACTTCTCAAAGGACCAGGAATAAATAAGGCCTTTGAGGAAACCAAGCACTTTCCCATGGACCACAGTTTGCAAGGTAAAGAAATAGATTGACTGTATTTAATAATGTGATTTCCAAGGTGTAAGAGCTTAACATGAAAGCATATGTGCTACGGCCCCACAGAGTTCCTGAACTCTGCAGTCTACCCAGTCATGCATTAGTACCATGTCTGACCATCATTTTCATGGGAATTCCTCCTGAAACACACAGAAGCCTCTTTTGTTACATGCTGCTCAACTCTCGCAGCTCTTTCACAGGTTTCCAAATCTCCACTTGGATGTGAACATATTTGAAAAGGTACAAAGTAGGGGTAGTCCCATTCAAGGCGAAGGAGTGACTGACCACTGGAGATCCGAGGCACCAGAGGTTCTGCCTCAGTTTCCTTAATGACTTACTCTGCTTTTCTTCAGATGGATGACTGCCAACTCATCCTCGCAGAACACTTACTTTGAAAACTGATTCCCATAGAGAGCAAACAGATGATACCATATTTTCTTTTTCCTCAGGGAGCATGATAACTCTTTGATCTTAATAGTTTTGGGGCTCAGGATGTGGTTTCTCTTCTGCCTGAAATACACAGAATTTTATTTTCTAAATATTTGCTGCATTTCCTTTCCCACTGAGAACTGAAATATTCCCTACTACTCCTGCTGTACCTCAGGTGCTGTAGGAGGTGAGGGCTCCAGCCTTTCACAGGCTCTGGTTTTTAGTTATGGTAGCAAACTTGGGAACTAGAGATCTTTCCCTGCTTTTTTTTTCTTGACTCCAGAAATAACTCCTGTGAAGTTCTGTTATATGTACTCATCTCTGTGAACACATTCACATTTGTATGGAATGTCAGCCTTTCCATGCACTGTTGGAATGAAGTGAAGAAATAACAGATGTTTCTTTTATTTTGCTTAAACAGAATCTCATTTATTAAAAGTAGAGTAATTACCCTGAGAGAGTCTTTTAGTTAACTGATCACACTGAGGAGCAGACAAGCCCTGCTTACACTCAGCTGGAATCCTGGACCACAGTGTCTGTTTAATAGCTACCCCAGACACCTTTTTGTGATGGATGGACATTGCAATGCTCTCCTGGTCCTGTCCAGTTATTTGCATAATTTTTTTTGTTTCTCTGTCTGCTTATGCACTTCATCACCCACAGTGAGTGGGGTGTTTGACTTAACACAATAGCTAAGTCATGCGGAATAAATTGTCTACTCTATAATTAAATAGTTAGCTTTCATCAGGGGAAAGAAAGCAGGATATTTCAGAACTTCCGTCACTACGGGATGTGACAGTTGCAGCCAAAAAGTTGATCTTATTCTCTGGATGTGCCCGGCAGAGCTGCCTGCAGGTCATTAAGGGCAGAGGAAGCAGGGGCTCTTTGTCAGTGAATGGGGCAGAGCTCCCTGCATCTCAGCCAGGCCCACAGTCCTGAAAGCAATGCAGGGAGACTGCTGATAACGGGGCTATGGCAATAGTTTTTGACCTCTCTCTTGTTTCTATTTAGGGACCTTTTGAATTCCCAATTACTGCTATTGGTACTGTATCTCTGCTTTCATCTGCATTCACATTATAACTCCTAAGCCACTCTTAGTTATGTGCCATTTCCTAAATGGCTAACACCCTCCACGTTTTCTAGAATTTAAACAGAAGGAAGAAACCACAGTAAGGTGCCGGAATAATATTCAAGCCAGCATTCAGGAAGATCCATGGAACCTTCCACTGCGCATCAAGAACCTTGTTGACATCATACAGAAACATGTGGAGGGTCTGTAAATAAGGAAGTGTTTGTTACTAGCTTCAGGGAGAAGAGATCTTAATCCAATCTAGCAGTTGATTTCATGATTTTAACTCATTTTGTAATAAGGCTGTCCTAGGCTCTAGAGAGGACTAGGCAGAGCATGTTCTCGTTTGTAGACTCCTGTTGCTTTATGATAAAATTGCACCTGTGCAGCAACTTCAAAGCACTTTTTCCCCCTTGCTTTATTTCATCATCCCATTCAGATTGATGTCAGACTGATCTATTTCCCTGTGCTTTTTAAACTCTTTTAGAAAATAGAAGAGAGAGATACTTGGTATATTCCAAACTGTGAAGTGAATGCAAATCATGTACTACAACATCCTAAACCACTGCAGTGTGGTTGAACTGGAACAGGAGATGAAACTGATGTTTACAAATCAGTGTGAAGCACTGGATAGAAATCATTACCTTGGGGATTCATCTGCAAATGCAATTTGTTTTCCAGTAATTCGTGGTAGTTAACAGAGCATGCAGCCAGTAAAATTCTTTGCTTTACACTTAAAGTGTAAAAAGCTTAAGTTTTTTTTCAGTCTTGAACATGTCTGTGCAAGTGAGGGCTACCACAGTAAATAGACATGGCCATGCAGGTGCCTGGGGTTTGGGGGGAAATGAGGAATCTGTTAACCAGCTGTAGTCACATCTCCCTTGGTATTATGCTGACTACAGCATTTCTTTTCTTCACTCTTAGATGGGAAGAATCAACTGCTTTTGGCCTTGTTAAAATGCACAGGTAAGGGGTTTTCATTTTTTTACAAAACAACATACAGGGTTTTTCTGTCTTCATTTTTTCCTTTGTACAACCCACCTTCCCAGATGGAAGAGAACCCTCCTTCCCTTTACTCCTTCTTGCTGTGGTGAGAACACACAGCAAAAATGAGATCTATTGCACAACTTTTTTGAGCCACGGACTCTGTCATTGTTCCAAACAGAGCAGGCATACTGAAATTATAGCCAAGAACAGACAAAGACCTTAAATGTGCAAGGAGAGCCCAAATACACTGGGGCCATCAGGAACCTGTTACCACACACCACATACTGTGCTTGCAGAGCAAGGGACAGGCCTTTACAAGGAGCCTGGGCACAGTCCTTTTGAACTGTAGCACTTACTTGGTGTCCTTTTGTTTGAAAATTATATAATATACTATATAATATAAAAACTATATAAAACATAACTGGGAACCGGTGTTTCACTGTGCCACACTTGATTCTCAAGTCTTCATAGAATGAAGATCAGAGATTTGTATGGCTGTAACTTATCTCTGAGCTCCTGCCAGGCCTGGTCTGTGAGTCTGTCCAAACCAAGCTGTGTGCCAGGCTACTGACCATAAAGGCTGGGGTTTGATAGCAGATAAAATGTTTCCCAAAGTGTCTCTCTGTGTGTGCCCCACCTCCTGCAGCATTTCCATGAACATCCACTGGAAAGAAGGATGGTTGCCCTTAAGCTGAGAATATGGCCCAGGGCCTGGAGTGTGTTAGTCAGTCTATTGTGTTCAGTGTTGTAAAAATAATCCAGACCCTTCAAAGCCTCTGGCTGATGTCTTCAGCCTCTTTCCCTAGGGAGCAGTGCCTTGCCAAAGAGAGGCTGCTGCAGCACTGCAGGGCCTGCTGGAGGTGCTGGGGGTGCCTGGGAAGCAACTCTACTTATTCCTGTGTCTCTCTGGCCTGCAGTCCCCTGAAGCACGACAAGATTGATTTGACCAGCATGTGGCTGCCTGGCTGGCATACTGGAAGCAAACGTAATGCAGGGGAAAATCTCCCAAGAAACAAACCAATTGGTACCATATGGATGGGCCCAGTTAATGCATTAGGCATATGGGAAGCCCACAAAATAGAGATGGATGGGGCAAGATTAATCTCTAATAGCCCAGGAGAGAAGTAATGGCAGAGACTTTCTTTCAATAATTCTCCTGCATCTCTAAACAGAAAAAGAAGGGAATGAGTCCAGATATGGCTGTAACTTAGGAGTTAGCTACTTTCCAGTGGTTAGTTTCTTTCCAGTCAGAAGGAGCATGCAGATGGCAGAGGGAGTAAGGAGCAGTCAATTGGACTAGAAAATTTCGCAACATGCTCGTGTGCCAGCTGTGGTGCCTTTATCAATCCACCCAGGGCACACCGCAAGGTGAGGGTATCTGGGAAGTCAGTGCAAAGCTGCAGCAGGAGCCAAACATCACGTGCACACACACACACACACACACGCACACACACACAAACCACTTTGCTGGCAGTGAGAAGGAAGAAGAGTATATTCATGACTTCTTTATGCTCCTCACCCCTTCTCTGACAGATACTGAGCTACAGCTGAGACGTGATTCCATCTTCTGTCAGTCTCTTGTGGCTGCTATTTGCACCTTTTCAGAGCAGTTACTGGCTGCTCTCAACTATCGGTACAACAACAACGGGGAATATGAAGAGAGCAGCAGAGATGCCAGCAGAAAATGGCTGGAACAGATAGCAGCCACCGGCGTTTTAGTGAACTACCAGTCTCTTCTCTCCCCTGCCGTGGTAAGATGAAGAACTGTGGTATCCCCGGGTCTGCTTACATTTGCCTGTGTGATTCTGTGCCACTCAGCACAGCCAGAGCTGTTGAACCTCTTTCCTGCATTCCAGCAGCATATTCAGACTCTCACTACTGCAAACTTTGGAGATTTCCACAGCTGACAACCAAGTGCCCTATTCCTTATCCGGTCATATTCACCTCTTCACAAATGCCGGACCCATTGTCACCCAAGAACACTATAGAAAACAGTCAGCCTTCTCTTTTGGAGCAATGCTGCTGCATTTAGAGAGGTTTTAGTGCCCAGCTGTTGGTGGCATGAGTATCCCCTGCCATCCCCTGGTGAGGACATGCATCTCTCAAATGGGTGAGAAAGTTCTGAGTATTTCAGACAAACAGATCGAGTGCAGTCTCTCTCTCAGGTTTGTGGTGCTGGGGCACCGTGTCTAAGGAGAGGAGCTGAGCTTGCATAGTTCCTCTGCACCTAAAGAACAGGTGAGCCACAGCTACAGGAGATCAGCTGCTGAAACTCTAAAAATGCTAAGAGGCATAAACCAGACAAGTAGCTCTCACATTACAGAGAAGGGAGTTTCTTTTATCTACTTTGTAGACATTGTAGATTAAGTGTGGAGATTTTTTATAAAATACAATCCAAATTATCTATGCATGTAACTGCTGTTTGTTTGCATTGCATAGAATGTATCAGTATTCATCTTGCATTAAGTGATCAGCTGTTCTTCGCATTTGTAGGTATAAAGTTTGGAGAAAGAGATCGCTTCAAGTGTACTCAGTTCTTAAACCTCTCTACTCATGAATCATGTCAAATCACGTCTAAGCAAAGGATGGTTCAAGTTGTATCACACAGCTAAAAAGCTGTTAGGGATTTCCTGGTTGGGATGGAGCTAATGGGAAGCTCTGCACTCTGCTTTAGGTTTCCTGAACCAAAACATGCCCATAACAACCTTCCTGTCACTCATCTTCTGGTAGACAATAACCTATTTGTATCTGTGGCCTTGCTCTACAGAAGGAGGAGCGCACCATGCTGGAAGACATCCAGGTCACTCTGGCTGAAATAGACAAAGTCGCCTTTTTTTTCAAGCAGCTGGATGAAGGTCTTGTAGCAAGTGAGTATTCTCTGTTCCTTTGAGGCACTTTTTTTTTGGTATATTCTATGGATTAATATCCTCTATGATTGTCAATGTAAGAGAGCATGTCACACCTGGAGAGCACTGGGCAGCTTCCCTGAAGCATTGCTGTATTCCCTCAGCTTCCCTGCAAGCACACAGCCCCTCAGGCAGGATGGCAGCACGGAAGGGTGCGGCATGTTTGTGCTGTGCAGCTGTGGCCTGTGCCACTGTGATAATCCGTGTCACTCCATGCTGGGAGAGGAGATGGGACAGAGAACTGGCACCACGCTCCCTCTGCTCAATTCCCAGCCTTGCCCTGTCCAGTGTCTCACCCTGCCAGATCTCTCTCTTCATGTCTGCTGGCTATGAAATGCCAGGAAACAACATGGGATTCTAATTATTAACCATATTTACTGTATTTGGATCAAACATACCAGGTCACACTAACTGTGATCTTTTAAATACAAGATTTCACAGCCTGCATTCTCTCCGTAAAGGCTCTCCCTTATTCACCTTATGATGGGGCATGTGATATGTCATTAGGTAATCTAACAAGCTCAGATAGCAGTGGTTTCACAATTCTCCTGTGTGGTAAAGCAGCAAGTGTTTTATCTTTATTTCTCCAGATACTCATGTCTTCTACCACATCGAAGGAAGTCGTCAGGCCTTGAAGGTTATCTTTTATCTTGACAGCTACTACTTCTCCAAACTGCCTGCTCGGTTTCAGAACGGGGGAACCTTGAAACTGCACACAGTGCTCTTTACAAAAGGTGTCTATAAAAAGCTTTCTTGAGAAAAACAAGCTAACTACTGATTTTGAAAGATTTAAAGTAAAGAATGACCATGAAGCAGCTGAGACCTACAGACTCACTTAGGAAGCAGATATTTCTATTTTAGGAAGCCCTGGGGAGTGCTAGACTTTAGAATTAGACAGTCATGAGAACAAGATGTGCTGCTTTGGGGCTTTTTTATGCCTCAGCCATAGAGACATTATCCTGGACTACATGGACAGGTGGATCTAGTGTAGGATCAGGAGATGTGCCCAGGCTACAGAGAAGTGTTTCAAAAAGCCAACACTGTGACAGAACCACCTGGGCTAGAAATCAGCTTGATATATTCACAGCGGAATACAACACAGGACATTCCTTTCAAGGGACCATTAATGGGGAGTAATTGCTGTCAGACAGAGCTGCTTTCTGTGGATCTCACCTCTGTGGTACTACCACTGTACTGCCAGACTGGGAAAAGATTAAAGTTATAGAGTAGTAGAATCAGCCTTTACCTGATCCAACAGTCATCTGCTGAGCAATGAGAGGATATAGAAATAAATAAATTAATTTTAAAAGACCGCTAATAACACAGCATTAGTAAAGTGTTTTCTTCTTCAGCTCTGGAGAGTACAGAGGGGCAATCACAACCAGCTGGTTCATCTGTAGAAGAACTCCCACAGCAAATTAATGGCATTTCACTCGAAAAAGTGCAGCAATACTACCGTAAACTCAGGTATTTTGTACTTCTGCCTTGCCTTAAAAAACATTGAAAATTTCAGAGCACTCCTTGCTAAAAATTAATGAAAAAGTTGTTTCGTTCCTGATGCGGTTCTGGCACAAAAAATTTTGGAGATCCTCATTGTGTGGGAAACTCGGTAATTTTCTTCCATTAGTTTAACCCATTCAGGAGGAGTGCCAGTTTGACCTCAGAATTTTGTGCAGAGCTAGAATTGTATTTTTCTTAATGAGGATTTGGACTACGTAAGTTAGTACAGACTGTAAATTACTGCAATCACAGCGGTTCTATAAGGAAGCAGATCTTCAAATGCAAGACTTTTAGCACAGCTTTCTCAGCTGTTTTATACAAGATTGTATACATGTATGTGCTTGAAGTGGGACAAACACAACTAATGTAGAGCCTGCTGGCCTTTTTGCAGGACATTTTACCTAGAGAGATCAAATTTGCCCACTGATTCCAATACTACTGCAGTCAAGATTGACCAGGTATTGTTTCTGCATTTATTTCTGCAATAAATTCTCTCATAAAAGTATTATTTCAACATCTCTAAATTTCCACTTGTGAGATACCTGTAACCTAAACAGCATTTTAAAACATTCCCAAACTTAAAGGGGGGCTCTGAATTTCTCTGAAGCTTGGCTACAGTTCTTTTGTTGAGAAGAAAATGTGCAGAACCTGGGTAGATATAAATCCCCTTCACTGCAGCACTAAGGAGACTCTGTGTGACCCTGCCTGCCCTTGCCAAACACGGTGTCTGATGCCAGACAGAATGGGCTCATCTTCCTCTCCCACAGATGCATGAAAATGAACAAATGTTCAATTTGCAAGTTACACTTTGTTCACTTTGTACTCTTCGTTGCAGAGGAAACAAGAAAATAATGCTGCCCAGCATCTCAGTTATAGGCAGTCCGTCTAACTGGGCAGGTGACATGTGGATACGTGCATGTGAAGCACTAAAATGCTACTGCAGGGAACATCTTTGCAATTGTAATACACATTGTAAAAATTTATTTGTGATAACAAACTGTCCCAAGCCTAAGTAATTTTATTTTTCCACTTCCAAAGTTCATATATATTGTAAGCAGTTGTTACCGTGTGGCAGTTACTGTGGTGTAGGATACTGTGTGTGGCCAATAGCATGAAGACTTGTAAATGCCTTTATCGCTTGAAGGTGTCAATATGCTACTGATTATTTTTGCACTGCTTTGTTCAGCTTATTCGTCCTATCAACGCAATGGATGAGCTGTGCAGGCTGCTCAAGTCTTCCGCCGGTCCCAAGGCAGCGCAGTCGGGGTGTCCCGGCGGTGCCCCCTCCGGAGCCGGCCTGCTGCCCGTATCCTCGGAGCTCTGCTACCGCCTGGGCGCCTGCCAGATCACCATGTGCGCCACCGGCATGCACAGGTGAGTGCGGGTAAACCTGCCTGTGCTGCTGCCCTTCCGAGACACGGCAGCCTACTCAAAGCTCAAAAAGGTCAATTTTAAGGGAATATAATAAGGGCCTAAGTCTGCTGACGTCTTCACTTCGGAGTAGGTTGTAGCTTTTAATTCTTTTGTTAATAAGTAATATTGACACAAAAGATTTTGTGTTTCAGTTCATCATCCAATGCAACTGACCAAGTGATCTCGTTGCATAGAACTTCCAGTCAGCATTGTCTTCAGTCTGAAGACACACTGGAAATGTAGGAAGTTGCTCAAAAATACCTTTAGAATCTTGGTACGTGCATTGATTTTGAAACACACCACTGTTCTGCCAGTGTCCCAAAAGAAAAGATAAATTTGTGAATCCCTTTAAAATGAATCAGTGCAGAAGAGCAGTGACACACAGCCCTGTAGTAATGATGCTGGAGACTCAAACAATTGCAGTATCCGGTGCAACAAGACTGGGGTCATTCAATAGTTTTGTATGTAAGAAAATCTATAAAAGTAAATAAAAGCCAATAGCTAACAGAAGCAACACGCAAGCGGTAGGTGTCCTGCACATGCCTGTTGACACTTCTTAAGCTGTGGTCTGTGGTTCCCTGGTTCAGGAGTACGCTGAGCGTGTCCCTGGAGCAAGCCGCCATCCTGGCCCGCAGCCACGGGCTCCTGCCCAAGTGCATCATGCAAGCCACAGACATCATGCGGAAACAGGTGAGTGAGTGCAGTGCCTGCTGCCTGCTCTGGCCCCACGGACATCCCGGGGCAAACACGGGGTTCTTGTGCTTTGTGCACTGCAAACCTACTAACGGCTCAATGGCTACACCTGGCTGTGACAGAACAACTTCACCTGTGCATGTACAGCCCCTACAGCAATTCTAATCTGTGCTTCAGTGTGCACTGTGTGTGCCTTGACGGTTAGAAAAGAGAATGTGCAGCATATTTAGGACAATTCCTGTACAGAAAAAAACCCAAGTCTCAATCATAGTGTTAAAATAGCAGAAATTACCTAGTGCTAGACAGCAGTGTTTATAAAGTGCTTAGGGTCTAATTTATCTTTTAGGTAAACACAGATGACAATTGTATCCTCCCAAAGGATTCCAAATCTTTTAGAAGTAGTTAATGGATTCTCAAATAGGAACCATACTCCCATTATATTTTTTCCTAAGGATGATCTGTTTTGTCAATACTGGCGGTACCATAAATTCTCTGTTTCCACAGGGACCAAGGGTTGAAATCTCTGCCAAGAATCTCAAAGTGATGGACCAAATGCCACAGCATGCACCTCGGTAGGTTATTACATATTATACATTTTCTCTGAGTGCTGATTTTGTTCCTGTAACAATTGTGGAGTTCCTGCTATAACCAAAGATGATCTTAATAACAATACTGGAAAAAAAAAATCATTCTTTTTTCTCCCTGAACTAAGCTAAGTATACACTGTAGATTAATCAGCTTTCCTGCTTATGATTTGCAGATCATCAGATTCAAGGGTTTCTACAGTTTCTGAATCAAACATAGCTGATCTTTTTGGACGGTTTCTATGAGTTGGCAAAGCTAGTGATGGACAGTCATCTCTGGAACGTTTAGAAAGAAAAAAATCCTGAACAGCAATTTTGACTGCAGCTATGCAAAGATAATACAGTAGTGTGCTTCCAAGAGTCTGATGGTTTAGTTCTGGCAGAGCAGGTTTAAGAGCAAGCACTTCCAGTCAGAGTAACCACACAGCAGGGCAGCCCTAAGGAAGCTCAGTTGCCCAGGGTTATAGTTGGGTTTGTCTAGAAGGCAGCTTTGAAAAGCACTGTACATTTGTGAATCCTACTGCACCTAATAGGAGATAGAGGTGTTCATCTCCCTCCACTAGAGGATAATACCTTTACTTTTAAGTGAAATATCTTGGGTCAGTTTCTTCCAATTTCACCTCTCAGAGAAAAGAATGTTCTTTAATAAAGTGTAACGCAGCATTTTCCCACAATGGCAGTAACAATTTGTTATGGTTTAGATGACAATATAGACAGAATCTGTCTGTACAAATGCCAGAGAAACTTCTGCTTCTGCTGTTGTTAATGGCATTGTTTACATGAAGGCAAAACAGTTCTGGCCCACAAGAATCAGCGTCAGAAAAGGTCCAGCACAGTCTGTGCCGTATCTTCAGACAGAACAAGTGTGTTTGCTAGTGCCTGAGGCCTCCGAAGAGCACACTGGTTCCGTGTTAAGAAGACTTCCTTAAGCACTGATACCTTATTCACCCGCTGAGACTTCTGAGTTAGTCTAAATTAGTCCCTCTTTTAATTTTTCTTTTTTCTCCTATCCACTCCTCAAAATGTTTATAGAAAATTATTTTAAATTCTAGAGACTGTGGTGATGCTTCCTCTAACAGTCTGGGTTCATTTTCTCAGAGACATTAAAAAGAGTAGAATTTTGCATTTAGAACCCTATCCTTCTGTTGGATGGTAATTGCTGTTTCAAAAACAAACAAAACCATGGTGTTGGCTCCGGTACCATGGCCCAGGTGCCATCCACCAGTGTTTTGGCAGTGTAGTTATTTTCTATTATTAATGGCCATACGTTACTTTGGCTCCATGTTATGGCCATAACCATGTTACCTTCAAAAAGAAGCAGTTTTAAAAACAAATCACAAGATGAGGCATTTTTTTTTCTTTTGAGTATACTCTGAATCACAATGATAAATTCCAGAACTATTTTCTTGGATTATTTCAGGGCAATAAAGCTCAGATATGTGTGTTCCTACTGCGTTCCATCATAATGTGATATAAAACTGAGCAAAGTTAAAAGGAGATCCTGAATTAACTCCCAGGATTATATTTCCTAGCACAAATCTGTAATAGCTGTCTTGAAAGTTTGAAAGACTTCCGTTTATTCTGATGTAAAAAGAAAAAGCCAAGAAAAAGCTCACAAAGTCATACATCAATGACATGTCAACATGTGCTTAGGTTTAACCACTGTTCTCAATTTGATAATCTTGTGAGTAAAAAAAATTCTCTGCAAAGATGATTACTAATTTTAAGATTTGTTCAAGCATGTCAACAAAAAGATATGTTTTTATCTGTTTGGTATCCCAGCCTGTATGAGGGGGAGAACTTTTTTTGTTCAGGAAAAATGATGAACTGGCTTTAAAACCAAAAGAAATAGAAAAAGAGGGAAGGGTCTGTTGGAGAACCAAACTGAGCCAAAATTAAGAGGAAGTGATGGAGAGTCTCAAATAATATTGTAAACAGTGATTGTAAATACTTTAGTTAAGAAATAGCTAGTGCCACTTCTAAACTTGCAATGACTAAGATTAAAACCAGGAATATTCTGTGAAGCTTGCAGAAGAAGGCAGAAGCTGCTGATGGCAGTAAGGTGGTTGTTATCCCTGTGATGTGTAACTGCCTGCTCCTGCCCTGCAGGCTGTACAGGCTGTGCCAGCCGCCTGCAGAGGGGGATCTGTAGGAGCAGCAGGCAGCTCCTGGCGGCCCCGGAGAGCCCTGCGCACTGACCCCGCCGTGCTGCTGTGCCCCGGAGGACACGGACCCGCTGGCACCAGCAGTCTGCCCTGGAGCTCCTGGAGCCCTGCAGGACCCAGGTACTTCTTTAACTTGTTGAAGAAATTCTTGAAAGGAGCACCAGAGGCAAGAATGGATGCTGCTGCCCTCCGCCAGAGGCCTGGAAAATGAGCGTTATTCTTCAAGAGAGCGCAGTTCTCCTGGGGACTTGTTTGTGCACCCACCAGAAAGTTGTGGACTTCAAGAAATTCAGAAATTGCTTGGTTGAAATTCCTGCTGGACACGCCTCTCTCCCCCTGTACTGCCCCTGGCACACATTTAACTGCCAGCACGTTTTTGGTCAATGTCCTCTAGCAGGAGTTTCATAAACCCCTCTTTTTCATGAAATGACCTGCACTTTTGAGCAAAGAACAGCACAATCTACGGTTTATTCAGATAGGAACATAAAGAATTTCTTCCGGAGTAATTTCCCACTTCAGCCCAGTGAGAGAATCTCTCTATGCTGCAGAGTATACATTCCGTAATACTTCTTATCATTACTTCATTTTACTTACTGTAGCTTTCAGGTTTTTGATTAACTTTTTTTACTAATGCCCTGTGATTATGTACTCTGGAATATAGTGCTAGTGAAGAGCAGTGTAGGATTTTTAAGAAAACTTTACAAAGAAAAGATACAGTCTTATAATCTGATTATTTGAACAGATGTAGTTTTTAAAACAGGTCAGAAGAACTATACTTATTTATGTGGAGTGGAATAATATGTGTTTTCAATCATGTTATTATATGTACAAGATTAAAATAAAAATTATATTGTTTAAAATGGGACCAATATACTGGCAGTTACACAGCTACTCCCAGTTTACTGAAAAAATCTACTTTATTTAAAATCTTCAATATTTAAGTAGCCTTTAATACAGTTATTAAGATGTATTAGGGATGCTTTTAAGTTAAAAGAAAAAAGGAATCGTGTATATAATGTTCTTTATTTTTTCTTGTTTGAAAAATGTTTCTCCATTCTGTCAGTATTACCCTAAGCACTGTAGTTTTTTCCAAATTACTGGCTGAAACTAATCAAAGCATGTCAGCAGTCTCAGGACAGAAATAATGTTCTTTTTGGAGTGAGTGCCTTAACATGACCAACCCTCCCTAACATGGCAGGTGTACAAGAAACTCCCCATTCCTGTTCCTCCGCAGCCTCCTTTAAACCAGCTGCCAGTCAGGAAACCCATGAGTGCTTTGCAGTAATGTATATTTTAGAAAATAAAGGTTTGGGGGTTTTATTTGTGTTGTTTGTTTTTTAATTTTGTTATTTTATTAACATCCGAAGCAAGTCAATAATTAAAACTGGATGTTTTCATTTGGACATGAAGGCCTCTTTAATTTTTCTAATCTTCTCTTGAACACAAAACTGTTTATGGCAAGTTGGGGGATGCAGTTTGTTCTGAATCTTGTTTCCTAATTTTTTAATATTTGTTTTCTTCTCTCACAGATGGAAATAATTTTGGGAGAAGAACTTGGTTTTGATTTTATCTCTTTTTTTTTATTTCTTACTTTGAACTGTTTCCTCTGATCTAAAACAGCGTGTTGCAGGGAGCTAGGACAGCCCATGTCCTGCCAGCTTTGGGATATAGATTTGGTACTGGCTGTCCATTCTGGACTGCAACCACATGAGCAGATCTCTATTTCAATGCACTTTTTGTTAATTTTGGAAAAGTTACTCTTACCATTTGCGATCTGAAGAAAAAATGGATGTTTCTTCAGTGAATCCTCAATTCCAAACGTTCCCAGGACTGTGTGAGGCACAGGAGCAGCCCCGGCCCAAAGGATCCCGCTGGCAGCGCGCTCCCAGAGCGGCCCGGGCACGGCCCTGGCTCCTGCCTGCAGCCTCTGCCAACAGGACCCTGGCTGAGAGGGTGGCCCTGGGCACTGCTTCACACTGAAATCTATGTGCTCTTCCCACTGAAAACCTGAGAGACTTTTTGTTATTAAAAGTTGGTTTATATCATAAAGAAAGAAGGTTGATCTTATTTTCTGTCACACCCTTTAGTTCCTTCGCCCTGCATTCTGTTGAGCAGTTTTAAGTTCTGATATGCTTGTATGGCATGGGGAGCAGTCAGAAGTTTAAATGGTAAGGGGAAAGCTGGGTTTGATTTCAGCTCAAACTGGCAGTGTAGAGCTGAACTCTTCCTCTTTGTGCAGTCCCTAAAGCTGTGGGGGAGACTGAAATAAACGCACAGACTCCTGTTAAAGTAGGAAAGAAAAACTGGTTTGATCCTGAAAAACTGTGGGATTTGAACCAGTGCTGGGAACTAACAGGTTCAAGTGGAAAAAGAAAAGGGCAGTGCACAAACCAACCTACAAGCAAAGAGACATTAGGTCTGCAGAATTTCCAGGGCTAAAAGTGAAGAATCGGGCCTGGCACAACAGAATAAGCGCAGATTTTGTAGATTTGGAACATCTGATACAGTGGAAGCGTGGAAAATGTGGAAAACAGTGAAGATGGAGAACATGGGAACTATAGCAGCTTGATAATGAGGTGGGTGGGGTTGGGTGGCAGCTGCCAGTGGAATTCCTTGTGTATGTGTGTCCTTACTGAGTTTGCTGAACACTTTCATTAACCACTGAAGCACAAATATTGGCAGGCTGGGGTGATGCTGATTTGGGAGACACTAATCTTGGTACACACAAAAAAAACCACAATGAAAGACTCTGAACATTGAAGGGGATGAAATGAGTGGGATTAGGTTTTTCCACACAAATATTAGCTCATGCCGTTGAAGACTGAACAAAGTATTTAGCTATATTTCTTGTTAATTGATTATGAAAAGACCATGTCATTGAGTTTGTCACAGAGATGACGCAGGGGCAATTTGATAGAATCATGAAAACTCAGCCTGCACTAGGAAACAAATGATCAGTTATGATGAAGTATTCAGACCTCTCTGCTGAAGCCAAATAATTAAGTGAAAATGCAGTAGCTAGGTGCTGAAGAAAACAGATGCCTTTATAAGAAAATAATGAGAAAGGTAATGACTGTTCAATCTGAACATAAATACAGCCTAAAGGAGAAAAAGTGATCAGGGTTAAATACTGGCTAAAAGTTTTTATTCCATCAGGCTTTGACAAAAAAAAGAAATAACTTGTCCAAAGCAAGCTGTAAAGGCTGAAGCAATGCCTGGTGCAGCAGAAGAGCATGCAAGTTCCAGTTCTGATTAAGATATTAAGCTCCTCTGAGGAGCTAAAGGGGGACAAAGGTAAAATTGGTAAGTGTAACAAATGCAGGCTGACTGTATGTAGTCAATAAAAGGACAGTACACTCCCTTAGGTGGAGTCCTGATCACCCTTGAGCTTACAAAGCACATGATTTGAGTGAGCAAAACTGAGCAATTGAATTAGCTGCAGGAAAAAAGTGGTAAAACCCATGGGTGACATTAGGTCACTTATTGCACACAATGGTTATAATAAACTCATTGGGGCTTAAGATCTGTTATCAGAAAAATTACTGATATATTAATGCAGTTTTTCTTAACATAACCTATAGGACCTGTCAGCCATTGGGTTTAATTCTTACAAGTTACATATCAAAAATAAAGGAATTTCCATCCAAAAATCTCCCGTTTTTGGAGGTGGTGTTACTCCCCCAGGCGTAGGTGGGAGGTTAGCAGGTACAGAGGATCTAGACAGAAAACCCCCAACAAAACCAGCCCAGCTGTTGTAAGGCTCTGGGTCCTGGCTCAAATCCCAAGCACACTGCTCAGACTCTCTATCCATTTCAAACTGGATTAGAAAAAAAGCAGTAAACCTCCCAATTCCTACACTGCTAAGCTGATCTAAAGGGTTCTCTACCCTGTTTCAGCAGGTCTCAACAAAGCTGTTTCTTTGCCTTAGGACACACTTTGTTCAGCTCTTGCCCACTGGCAGCAGTGAAAGCAGAGAGCAGTGTCCTGGCTGGTGTGAGGAGCAGAGAGTTACCACGACTTTTCCAGTCATCCTGAGAGGCCAAATAGAGCTAAACAGAGCTGCTTTCACTGAGCTGCCAAAGCTCCCTTGGAGCTCTTTAACAACCCCTTCTGGTTGTCATGATTCACTGTTTGAAAAATATTTCTCCTTGCCAAAATGACTCATTTTGTAAAATGTCAATTAATGCCCTGCCGAGTCTGCAGAAAATAGGTCTGTTTTTAAATGAATTAGGGTTAAAATTAGTATTGTTTGAATCAAGTGATTATTTTCTTGATCCTGCTTAAAATTAAATTTAGTTATATGCACTTTGAAGGCAATGCAGAAAGAATCATTATTATTTAATCGGCTTTACATTATTTACATAATTTCTTATATCAGTGACATTTTCATCTTGAGATAATTAAAAATAATTAGTGCAGCTTTATCACAGTTTTAATGTGCAAAAATCAAATTCATATTATTAGAGGTGCTTGAATATTGGGGGTTTTGATGGAATTTATCTGCAAATTATCACATAAAATGTGGCTCACATGAATGCAATGCTTGCAGGGAGTGATTTGGCAAGGATGCATATTCATCTCTGATTCCATGTGAACTCAGTTCTGGTTTATTTTTCAGGGAGTTTATTATAGTTTTTGGAAATAATAAGCAATTTTAGAGCTGGTACAACACATGATAGGTCTTGCTGCAAGAAGTAACAAACCTTGAGCCTTATTTCTTCTGCCTGCTTGGGTGTAGTCTCAGTAAGCTCAGTGGAATCAGCGTTATAGAGCCGATTGCAAACCAGCAACCACCAACAGCTTTGAGCATTCAACTCAAACGCAACAGAACTTTGCAACTTTTCAAGTGGTAGTTTAATACTATGAAGTAGGGAGCTCTTTCACCTCTGTATGGATGGGAAATGAGAACAAGATGCAATTCCAACTGTAATGACTGCATTAAAATTGTGGAGTGACAAGAAACAAAGAGTAGTTTTCACACTGGATAGGTAGGTTTTCTCTGAATGCTCAGATAAGTAACTGGTATAATAGTCATGGAATGGCCTGCACCAAATCCATAGGGATCCCCACTGAAAATCCCAGCTTCCACAGAGAGGGGCAATGGTTGGTACAGCTCATGAGTGTGTGGAAAGATTTTAGTATTCTCTGTCGCTCGACCAGGAGATGGCAGTGATTCCCTCTGCAGACATACGAAAGCTCCAAAGAGACACAGAACTGCATTATTTAGGAGACAGGGAAAGACATGCAGAAAGCAGCCTGCTTCAGCTCGGTGAACAAAATCACATTGCAGATAGCAGAGGGAATACAACTAAGCTATTTTTCTTGTTTCTCTGACTATCTCTACTGTTTCTTTAGTCCCAAAAAGAAAGAAAAATTCTCGGAGATGCACAGCTCCCAGAGCTTCCAGATTGGTATTATTTTAGCACTAATCATATTTCAAGAAGAGCAACAAATTTATAACTGTCAGTCAGCAGCTGTATGTTAATATTACTTGTATTTTAGTGTTATTTGTGAAAATATGCTCAGAGGCTTGTACATTAAAAAGAACCTGAATAAGGAGATCACCTTCCTCCCAGGCTCCTCCACAGAGAAATGCTGCATATTCCTGTGCCAGTGCTGTGACTCAGAACAGCTTCTCAGCACTGCTATTAGTTTAGTTTAGTTTAGATTTATATTGTAACCATCTGGTACAGCGTCAAAGATTCATTTCTTCAGCGTCGACTTGCTGGATTTACCCTCATACAGTCACAAAAACATCAAAGCAAATACAAGGCTATTTGGCTGAATACACCAAATCATGAGTTAATTGTTTTTAGTGAGAGAACAGTTTAGTTCCAACAAAGACAGGTGTCACAGCACAACTCAAGTGTGTCAGAAACAACATGACTAGCAGGAAAATGAAAATGTCCAAAAAGCTATTGTCCCTTGCTGTTTTACTGCAAACTAATATATATGGTATGTATCAGATGATAAGCTGGAGGAGTTACATTTTTGATGGATCTGATTACTATAACTGCAGTTACATGTCTCAGTGACAATAAATCCTGATTATTTAACCTCAATCTAATATTTGCTCAGTAGAAGGATCTACTTCTTCTCAACCTCTCTTTGTATTTTTCTTTAAAAGCACCAATTCTTTCCTTTTGTGTAATCAAAGCAAACTGAATTAAATTGTGCTCTGGGCCTGTCATTTTCCAGTATTTTGTAATCTATTTGTTAACAGGCATAAATCTCTTTTTTCATTTGTCCTTTACAAAAGCTAGGCCTTTGCAATTTTGGCCAGATACTTGTTGTCTACTTCCTTGATCTTAGTTAGAAATCGTATTTGCATCAGCTACATATTCTCAAAAATTTAAGACAAATACAACCAAACTCCACTAGGGTCAGTGATTCTGTTTCAAACCTATGTCAGGACATGAAGTCTTGAAAACTAACGTGGTATGTTATCCAGTCAAATGACATCCACTTCAATTCACCCACAAGTTATGGCCCCCAGAGTACAATAGAGCATGGATTTCCTCACATCTGGAAATCAGAATGATGCTCACACTCAACGTCAATTTCCTTCCATCCTAACTTCCAGGTTATGCCCTTCTGGCCTGAGTGCTGGCATCGGCAGATGTGCTCCCCTGCTTAGCCATTGCAGCTTTTTCCAAACGGCCTCTAATCTTGTTGGTTGTCAAGCTGCAGGGTAGAAAGAATCTGTCAATACACACAGCTCCAGCTTCCCAAATCCCTCTGTAATTCTCACTCCAGTCAATGTCAAAGTAATTGCAGTTTCATATGATCAATGTCCTGGCCCAAGTACAGTCGCCTGTCTGCATAAATATTTCCTGATCTGTCTTTTCACCCAGCCCTGGGAGATCTGTAATTGTTTTCTGTTCTACTTGTTTTACCGTTTCAGTCTTTAGCCTCAAGTTCAAGGTGTCTCTTAGCTGCCATCCATGTGAATGTTATTCTGCTTTCAGCACAATGTCCTTCCTCATTGACACTGTCCTATCTCCTCCTCTGTTCTCAGTGCCGATTGCCTGTCCTTAAACTCTGTATCTGGATAATGTACTATTACAGCCCATTTCCTGCACAGGACACATCTCAGTTACTCCAATTACCCAGCTTTGTCTTCAAGCAGCAGCCGTCCTTGCTCTCCCAGTCTTGTTCGCCAGTCCCCTCCCTGCCTCGTCATGCCCTCCAGCACACCAAGTATTCAACTGCCAATCAGTAAGCAGAACTTAGTCTGCCTCACTCAACATTTTTCATACCTGTCTAACTGGAAGAGGGAGTTGTGCAGTTATTACCTCTGTGAAATAAAAATCTAGGATCTTAGGTCAGGGTTAGCCCCTGTTTCAACAATGAAGGGTGCTCAGTATAACCTTTAAGAGAGACAAGGCAAAACAGCATTATACAAGAAAATCTTTCCCATATTTGTAGCTCCTGTAAGCTCCCAGAGAGTCAGTCAGCTGCAACAGCTCCTACATGGCTTGTAAAAGAGCCCTGTCTCTGTTTCTGGTCAGCAGTTGCTAAAAGCCAGAACAAACACGAAGGCCCCTGTGAAAAACAGATCCAAATGCATAGATGCCCGTGGAGATTTTGACTTCACTCAAGTATTTCTGGGTCTCAAAGTCAGGCTTTTGCCATTCACTTGGCAATGTAGGTTTTGCCATTTCTTTCTACAGATGTCTGCAAGAGCAAAAAGAGTCTAATATGTCCTACAGCTGGAGCCATTGCAGTTCATCTCACTCTGCCTCTTAGTGCCAAGGGGATAGGCATGTAGGCTGATGATTTCCGATGATTTCTGATGATTTCAGGAGCCTTGGCAGTACTAGTGCTACAACTTCCTTCACCAGAGGCCTCTCCTCCTGCTCCAGGGAAACACAGCTTCACCCCCAAGTCACCTACCTTAGTCACAGAAATGGCATAAGGTTTTCCAGCTAACACACTCACTGTGCACTTTATTTCATTTTTATTTTACTTGAATACATGAATTGCATATGCATTAGGCCAGCTATGCCAGAAGCACCATCACAGAAACATATTTAATTTGACAGCCTGCTGAAGTGGAACAACAACGTTACCCATTACTTACTGGGCTGAAAGTCTACCAGAGCAGAGACTTCCAGTGGAAGCTTTCCTTCTCCTCTGTGACCTACCAAGAACAGAGGAATTGCTATTCTTTGTCTCAGTTCTGAGCAACAGATCACCTTGCTGGATTCAAAGTGGATATAGTCAGGATACAATAAGGACACTTTTGGTTCTCAGACTATCCAAATAGGAGTAAAAATGTAATTCATAGTTAAGTTCATTAAAAACCAACAATGCTGGCTGTGAACGTTTACTCTCACACATACTACGTTCTGAGCTACCTTGGCCTAATTTCTTACCTACCTCAATTCATATTCCAGGGAAATTTCAAAACTTTCTTTCCCCCTCCATATGAGCACCAGGACTGAACTAGCAGCAGTGGATTTACAGAATCCAGACATGCCAGGCAATGAAGTAAGTCCTTTCCTTGCTCCTCAGGGAAATGCAGTGGGATTAAAAGGAGCACATGTTCTCATTAGGCTGGCAAGCGTGAATCTCTGGAATGGGATAAATCTTGGTTGTTGAGGTTTTAGTGAACCTGTACAATTCTCCAAAGCTAGACAGCCGTCTCTGGGAAGAATAGTGCAATATGAAACTGTTTTTCAAAACAAAAATGGCAAACTTTAAAACCAGGGTCTCATGTAAATGCAACAGGCTTCTGTTGGGTGTTACATGAGGGATAAATTGGCCCTGTTACATTAACAGGGAGTGGATTGCTCATTTTAAAACAGCTATCATAATCCAAAGTGAAGAACACATGATCCATTGCTAGTTAGTCCTAAACTAGATAATAATGTGCAATTCATGCTAAAATTAAAATCTTGATTTGGCTAATGTATTCAGTTACATCATTATCACCCATTTCAGAATGGAAATTGTTTTTTAAAAAGCAATCTAGCTTCACACTAATCTAAACTGAACTTATTATTGCACAGGATTTCACTTCTATTCACTCATTCCCATTTCTAGCTAGATGCAGCTAAACAGCTTGCATGCCCTCAATAGTGTTTTGGAATCCACAAAAACATTGAAGCAGCTTGTTAGCATAGTGCTATAACATATTCATTATACGCCAGCTGAAGTATTGCAAAGTTTGGATCTGTTGTCATGAAGATGGATTGATCCCACATAGGATTCATTACAATTTTACACCATTCTAGCCTGCATTGTCCCTGCTTTCAAGCTAAGCAAAGAGCTATTTCCCCAGCAACTACAGAACAATTCATTTCCATCCTTTCACAGTGGACAACATCATTACCTCAGTGCCAAAACAACCTTCTGATGGAAAGCCTTTCTAAATGATAAATTGTACATTCAAGAAGTGTAGTTTAGAGGATTACTACATTCCAAAACTGTTCTCTCTGTATTCCTAGCCTGTATGTGTCAATGAGCTGAGGAGTTCCAATTTTAGTAACTATTTTACCACTGGGTGTACATGTCTGTTATGCAAATACTTTCAATAACAGCACACAGCGAACTTGTACGTTCAGCTGCAATCAACTAATCAGGTATATTTGCATTCCCTATTTACATCCACCCACAGTCACGGGGAATGTACATACAACTTAAAATCACACTTTTCTGCGTGGGTTTGCCAATTCTTTTAAAGAGTAGCCAAAACTGTGCTGTCTATCATAATCCAAAAATTTGGCCAAACATACGTAAAGCCATACTTAAAAGCAGCACAAGCGTTTCTGAATGCCAATCACTGCAATCAAACATTTATGCAGCTGCACACACAACTGAGGCTGTACAAATGCTGAGCACCATCCTTCTGATTAACTCTGCTTTCTCAGATTTCATGAATACACATGTACCCCAAGACAAATTATCAAGATATAATTAAAAATTTATAAATCCCCACTATTTAAGGCTCTCTGTATAGTCTACAAATGGTGACAAAATAGGGGTTCATCAACATTTTTATTAGGGATGATATTATTCAAATGTCTAAAATTAAGTAAACCCATAAAAAGTACTTTAGCTATTTATTTGAATCTTTACTAGTCTCTAATATTAGAACACCATTCCACATATTTGGTTCTCTTGACACCCTGGCAGTCTTTTGAAAAAAGTAATGAAAGATAGTAATACCTAGCTCTTACACAGTGTTTCCACTAGTAGCCCTTAAAGTTCTTTACAAAAAAACTAAGTCTCTTTATATAGTCTTTAGTTTCACCAAGTGAGAATCCAATCTACGCATGTGTATCCATATTTTGCATGTAAAAGAGGTGCACTAGTCATGTTAATTATTATTATCTTAGCGATAGCTCAGTTGCAAAATGCACCTTCTCTGGTTTATTACACTTAGAATTTGTTTCCTGAGGTCTGGAAGAAATGGTGAATGTTTGAGTGTTTAAGGACTGGAAAAAATGTACCACATGATACATTCACATTCCCAAGGCTCATGAAAGTCAGTAAAAGTCATATGTCCATTGCCAGACAATCATTTTGTGGTGCCAGGTAAGAAAACATCAGTCTCTCTTGCCTACAGTACAGAAATAATAATTAGTCCTCTTTATTGGATTCATTGTTGCAAAATTTCAACACCTTTAGAGTTCATGACTCTAATTTCTATACTCAGAGACCCTGCAAATGAGATCTATGCATTTAACAAGAAATACAACCAAGACACATTTTTTGAAATGTGACCAGATTAACTTCATGGAAGAGAAGAGAAAACAAATGCTTCAAAGAGGACAAGATGTTCGGTAGTTGTCAAGCAGCATGTCAGCTTTAAAGAGAAAAAGCAAATGTACTTTGGGTCCTAGTCTATTTTTACTTATCTGTATGTTTGCCTTGTCTCATTCAAACGTATCCACAGCTTGAAATACATCTCCATCTGCTGAGAACTACAGTGTGTTGAAATGATGCTGTGCTTTCACAATGATGGGGTGAACTAATTCACACCTCAGCTAAAGACCATCATAATTACACAGGAATGTCTAACTCCAAGTTTCTTCAACCACATATTAGACTGATTCAACTCCTCTCATTTAAGACAAGGTAGTCAATTGTGAAATTTCCCTTGTCTCAGATTAGGCTGAGGGTCACAGTGTATCAACCATGTTAGTTACTCTGTTATACACCTGTACTTTCCTCCTCCACAATTTTGATAACAGAAGGCGCCCTTCCTTCATGTAACAAAGTATTAATTATTAGAGAGCAAACGTGTCTAACAAATAGTGCAAAATGTGAGACACACCTAGCTTTCCTCTGGTGCTTACCAGTGCCAACACAGGGGGATGACCAATTCCCACAGAAACTTCCTGAGCCTATCTTCCATGAAGTGAACTGTGCAAGTGATGCCCATGACACTACCTGATGTTTGACATCCATTTTTCTTCTTAAGAATACAAGCTATTTTACATCCTTGAAACCCCTTTCTTCTTGGCTAAAGGCCTCAAAACACATTCACACATACGGCTGCCTTATGAGGGAGGCAATTGTTACATCTGAAGTGTTTTTCTTCATTAATCCAATGCAAGGTTTTGAGCAGTGATATCCTGTTCATGAGTTTCTAATGCAGGTCACAGCTCCATACTCATACCACGGTTGCTATCAAGTGACTCATGTTCCCTACTTTGAGATACCTCTGTACCTCTGCCATCTTTCCCATGTTGCCTTCCCTCACAAAATCTCCCACTTCTCTTGCCCTCAGAAACTCTCAACCAATCCTGTCATGTCCTACCATCACTCACACTGCTGCCCTCTCTCTTTTAGAACAGCAAAGACCAAGCTGTTCTGTCTTTTCCCTCTCTCGTTGTACTTCCTGTCAATTTATTTTTGCCTGCTCCCTCTTTTCCTCCTCAGTGTCCCACAAGGCAGCAAAGGTCTATCACACCTGGGAGGACTGCACATCCTTAGGCAGGTAAGAGGCAGCACAGGCTGTTTGGCCCATTGGGGTAGGTCATTTCCACTGGGCAGCTGTTCTGTGAGAGGCCATGGACACCTCAGCTGCTTGGTGGCTGCCCAGTCAGCAAGAGCTGTGTCCTGGGTGGTCAGAAATTTGGTTGTGCTCTTTCCTGTCAGGCCTCAGGGGGGGCAAATCCTGCAGCCTGCCCCTTAGTTGTTGTTATACCAGAGAAATTGTCCTGCAAAGCATGTGCTGCACAAGTCTTTCCCAGAGCTTCTCACACAGTAACTGGGTGACATATCAATATTTCTAGGTTTTCACACAGCCTCATCTGTGGCATTCATAACGTTTTTGCATTTCAGCTCCCCTTCTGCCACAATCATATGTGACATGTTACATTCTATTTTAAAATATGTACATGTCCTAACTTTACTTGAGAACTTTAAATAGGATATTTGCACAGCTACAGAACATATGTTTGCTTCTACTAATTGATATAAACTGTTTTCCTTTTTAAAGAGCTCTGTTCAAAATAATTGGATCTCAAGCAGAAAATAAACTGTTTCAAAGTGGAATGGATGGCAACAATGTGCTGATTGTTTGGCCCATTACCGAGGTGGGCTCCTGAGGGAATCTAATGGTATCAGTTCTGCTCTGTCAAGATGTGACTCTAAAAGCATGATGCTTAGTTCCCCTGCCTGCACAAATGGCAACATGTGCCTACCTATTCTGAAGGCTTGTCCTCGGATTGTACCATTTTGTATAGGTGATGAAAATTACGAGTCTACATTCAAAGGGTTAAAAAGCTTAAAAAGAGTAAGATTATGCTATGAAGAAATGTTAACACTTAGAAAAATATGGATGAAAATTGAATTGCACAGACAAATACACTTTACAGTCAGTTAAATAACACTGCATGGCGTGGCTGGGAAGCACAGGCCACCAAATGCAGCAGCAATACCGAATGAAGAAATAGCTAGAAGAAGGGAACAAAAGCTTGGTAAATTGTCAAAATCTCCACTTGAAACAGACTGCATGTTCTTTTATGCAATAAGTCCTTGTAAAGCCAGTACTGATTAAACAACTCCTCCATTGCCATGCCTGCAGCTTCATCCCATCTTCTAAAGCAGGAGCAGCACTGGGATGGACAGAGGAATTAGACATGGAGGGCTGTGCCTCTGTTCCCAGTATCATCAAGCACCTGAATGACCAAAAGGGCCATATCGACCTGCCATAACAAAACAAAACAAAACTTCAGGAGGATGTAAGGATATATAATTGACAACTGACCAAGTGCCAAAAAGGAAATCCAAAGTATTTCTCCATAACAAATATGTTCTTAGAAATGGCATGGAAGACTTTCCAGCTCTTACAATTTATGACCTTGTTGCTTTTGGTCCAGATTTCTCAAGCAGACTGGAATCTAGCAGATTTGAGATCTCATGGTATTTTACTCTGGTTCAATCCCATTTTAATTGATTTTGCACTGGTTTCAGACATATTTTAAGAATAACCAAGTTCCCACAACTGTCATTAAAGACCTGAATAAAGAAAACTGAGACTAAGTCTTTCCTAAGGGGTGAGAACCATCTCTGCTCATTTCTCTCCACTTTAGGCCTCTTGTTTTGGTTTGTGCTTACCCAGTTATGACATGGATGCCTGCACACATTTAGCATCAGTCACAGCAGATGCTGCCTCTCATGGCACAGACAACAAGGGAAGGGGAAGAAATGCTGCCTACATGCTGAAGAGCAGGGAAACGTGGCATGGAACTGGAAGCGTTGTGCAGGGATGTGAGCTGATGCACTAGAGGGAGTAGCAACATGGTGTCATTATGAACTAGGCCTCATTAATTCCAATGCCAATGAAAAAATTGTTTTGCTGTCATTTTTAACTATAACATAGAAATTACTGCGAAAAACCCCATGAATATGGAACAGTACATTAATAGAGTATTCAAAATGCATTGCTATCAATGCAAAATTTTCATGTCATCAATCTTATTCACTGCAGCCACCTATCCTGTCTGAAGAGAGCATGCAAAGTGCTTTAAAAGAAGTAGGCTTTTGTCCTATTCTGCATAGAAAAAGAAGGTCAAAAGAGTTCGATTAACCTGGGAGTCGCAGCCCAATTTCATCTAGTCCAGGTGGAACTTTCTGAGTCTTTTCTTCATATGGGAGTATTTTTAATTAGGAGAAAACAAACTAATTTGTTCCTCTTCTTACTGGTTAGAATTCTTCTTTAATTAAGAATTAATGCATGAAAATATTAAATAAATTATATTAAAATGATGATGCATTACCCAACAGCATTAATGTTCTTATTGTCTGTGGGGTAGAAAAGAAGGAAAAAACCCTCTGATAAATAAAATTTAAACCTGGCACCAGGTTTAAAATTGGCATCTAGCACCATGCATGCTTGTTGGCTTTTCATTAAAAATGCAATTGGAAAGCTGCTGAATAACTTCCATCTCAAACAAGTAAGCCTAAATAGTGACTTGGGCTTCTCCGGATCGCTCACTAGAAGAAGCTCTGAGTGTCCAGGTACAACAGACTCACAGCATTAATGTCAGTTGCAACGTAATGCTCACAGTATTCAGAGATACACAAGTTAAGCCATGTATCAGAAGACTAAGAAGTTAATTTTGTGGAAGGTACTTTATCTGGAATTGAAACACAATTAAGTTGTCAGGCTGCCAATGAGAAAGCGTACCTTCAAAGAGAAAAGAGAAAAAAACAAGGACAAGTGTTTATTAATAAAATAGCAATACAGGTGTTTAAACAGATGTGGGCTTCAGTGCTCAGCCTAAAAATCTGATCTCTCTTGGTTTCAATTTCTGAACTTAGTGCTCCCGAGGTAAATAATTTTCAGATGACAGTGAGTCCATGTAGGACAGAACATACTTGGTCTTGAATAAGGAAGCTTGAAGCATTCACGGACGGAGACAAGCAACGGAACAGTACAGCCATAAGTGATTGGCTTGGCTGGAGAAATACTGCACAGTGTGGTTACTCCTCCTAAGCACAGGCAGAGGACGACAGCAATGACAGAACTGGCTGGCTACTTTACAAACACCTGAGTGTCCCCCACCTTCCAAGGGGCTGGGTTACCATGAGAATCTTCTACAGCACAAGAAAACACTGTCGGGCTGAGCAAAAGTACACTACAGAAGATCAGTGACATGTACTGAGCTGAGAAAATTCTGAAAGCAAAGTAAAAGCCAAAAGTATCACCAAGAATGCTTCAGGAAAGTTAATGGATTGACAAAAAGAATAAATTTGAGACTTGGAATCAAGTTACAGATGGTTGAAAAGGTTCTGTCTTAAACAAAAATTGTATTGCTTGACCCAAACATCAAGAAGTTCTGCAACAAGTTTCTGTACAATACAGAGGTGCCTTCTGTTGGTTTCCTGTTTTCATTTGACCCTTTCTAAGAGGCATTCAGGGCCTGTTACTGAATATAAAAAGCAATTCTAAGCTCAAAGCTTTGACTAAAAGAGCAGATGGTGACCTTATCCCTGATTGTTAGTTCACCAGGCCTTATGCATCCGGCTTTCACATTAAAATTTAATCAAGATGACCATACAGATGTAGAACAAAGTGGTTTCAAACTGCCACGAAGCAAACAAGGAATGTGTCTAAACTGGGCAGCTTTGAATGGCTGAAAACAAAATAGCTTGTGACTTGTTCTTAATAGGCTTGTTCAAATGTCAGAACTAAAGAAAAATTCTCACTAGCAGTTTATTATATATAACAGTAGCAATATCACATTCTCAGTTTATAGAAATATACATTTCTTAATCACTCTGGCATTCTTCAAATGATAGTATTAAGATTTGTATTGATACATGCTGCAAATCCTGAAGACAATAAAATTTTTGATCTTTAGCTTTTGAGAATTAATCTTTTGACAAAACAATCAAAACAAATTTAAAAGAGAAAACTGGCTACCTGGCCATAAGGTCCACTAGCTCAAGCAGATACAATGTGAGTTGGCAAAAGCACTACACCTTATGAGATCAGATCAGTCTGAGTACAGAAATGTGCAGTGGCTCTACATCAGAGTTCACAAAAATGCAGAATTCTTGGCTGGTCCAGTGCTACATTACACAGATGGCACCTCCGCAAAATCTTCATCTTCCATGAGAAACAAATTCATATCCTCCATCCTATTTACCAGAACACGCACACACGTCCTTATACATACTTCCTGCATGGCAGTCCCAAGAAAGGAGCAGGTGGAACCCAGATCTGCTTCCTTGCCAAACACCAGAGACAGACAAATAGGTATTTCCAGCAAAGCACTGCATGGTGTACGATTAACCATCAGCAAGTACTTTCCTATTCTGATCACAGACAGGATAGCAATGCAAATAAATCTTGGAAAAGTGGAGAAATAATTAGGAGAAGCAACAGAAATGAAAGAGATGATAGCTATATATGACATGTAAGCCAAATTAATGGTACAAAAGAACCTAAAAATCAGCCAATGTACTTTTAAAATGTCACACTTTTGCAAAAAAGTGCAATCATAGTTCTAAAGGTCTTCCTAAAGGCTAATACAACCTGCAAGACAGGCAAAAAAAAATATTATTCTGGGCCCTTTAGTGCTGCCAAGACTTCCACTGGAATGCAATATCAACTCCATCCAAAAAAAATATCAAGAAACACAAGAAGAATATGGAGAGAATGGAGAGGAGGACAAGAATGGCCAGAAGAAAGACCTACTTCAAAAGACTGATACCTGGGATTCTCATGGGTATGTGGAGTTTCCCTGACTTCAGTAGGGTTTTGTAAGTACTCTGAACATTTAATATACAACTTCACATAGCGACTTAGGATCCTGTGTTGGAAATGATATAAGTTTCCCAGTCAATTTTTAATTAGTTGTGTGCAGTGCCCACTTTTGGCCAGCGTCAGTTAAGTTTCTTCACAGACGTTACTTTTATCATTAAATCATCCAAACCTAAAGTTTGTTAAAATTAACACTGACAAGCTTCAATAAACAAAACCAAAGGGATTTGAAGATTGGGCATCTGGGATTTTAAATGTGTGGCCCTTCAAGGATATTGGCTGAACCAGAAGATACAGAGGAGATTAAGGCGTGGAAAGCTGCAGACTCCCCATCTGAGCAAGAGATAAAGACAAAAGAACGTGGACCAGATTAGCATGAAGAGTGAGAAATCAATAACCAATAAGGGACAGAACACTAACTAATGAAGAGAGTTATGCAACTTAGAAGCAATGAACATTGATCTTTTTGTTTGCTAAAAATGTATAGATAAGTGAAGAAGTCTTGTATTGGGGTCTGTGCGGAGGCCAGAACTTTGTCAGCTACACAGACATCTCTTGGCCAAGAATAAAGTACTATCTTACTCCCTAACACTAAAAAGGCAAGGAGTCTTATTTATCCCAAATATTTCAGAGGATTTAGGTAACACCTCCATGTATCAAAACTTCCAAATTTCCTGTTCTCCCAACTTAACAGCTTTCCCTAGGTCAAAATTGACTGCAACACTCATTAAAATTTATTAATACAAAGCATGAAGTTTGATATTTTACATATTTCTGTTCTAATACCTGGTGCAGGATGATAGGACCCATGAATATATGTTTATCCTTAACCTACGTATGTACTCTCAACCCACATATGAAGAGGAAGGACTTCTGGTACCACAAATTATTTGAAGGGCTTTTTAACCTTTCCTGGTATTGACATAATTTCCTTTGGGAGTGGAACAGACCCTGTCATAAGTTATACCTTCTATTCAGCACAGTAGATCTCATCTAGTCTGGCAAAGGTTCTTCTCTGGCAATTAATTTCATGTTTTATTCATCCCAGAAGTCTTTAAAGCTCCAAATCAAAATGCCACTTTGTGCATTGCAAACCACATTATGAACAGCCCGTATCACAAATAAAGGTGCTTTTTGCATAGCAATCAGATTGCCTCTTTTCAGAGAAAATGAATCTAGCTCTGTATTTATCTCACTAATTGCACTCACAGCATTACAAATTATCACCCGCCTCCCATTTACATTATTCAAAACTCAATCTCTGTAAGTTACTAAACCAGAAGTGAGCCATACATTTCCTCCTGAGACCCAGAAAACACATGATTTGAACTGTTGATCTATGTGAACTAGATTTACCAGGAAAAAAGTTTAGATACTATAATTGATAAGAGAATAATCAGCTGAGAGCATGTGTCTGCTATAAATGCACAGCTTAGGAGAAAAGAAGACAGCTGACCCAGCACATTGCTGAATTTATGTCCCTCTGATAATTATAAACACGAAAAGCCGGTGTCTTCCCTGAGTTCAGTTAAATTCATGAGATAATGTAACATCCAAATGGAAAGCACTCAGCACTTTCACAGCTTCCCCCCGAGACGCCCTCACAGCTCTAAGATTATGGGTAAAGTTAGTCAGTTTTCATTGTTCCATTGCACAAATGAAAAACAAAAATCTTCCATAAAGAGTTACATAAATGTGTGTCCCAACTAGCAGGGAAAATGCATTCCACAAAGAGTTACAATTCAGGGGCCAGAATCCGCTGCTCTTATTTAGGCCCAGCTCCCACTGACGTCAATGGGCTCTTTTGCTTGAAGCTGTACTGAGTAAAAACTGAGAGACTGAACCCCCAGTTGGGATGCTGGAGCTTAGAAAGTAGCGGGGATCGAGGTGGTAACTGACTGTATCAAAACCATCAGGCAAGCTACAGTGGAAAAGAAGATAAGTTTTCTGTGTGGCAGAAGCCGCTGTATGAGACTGCTATTTTAAAGGAAAATACTCACTGCAGTTTGATTCTTCTTGTATGAACCACTGAATTTTTGTGATCATTAATCTACCAAATTCCAGGCTTTCCTTTTCAAAAATTTTTAGAAAATTATTGTAAATAATGAATGATAGACTGTACCATGTAAATATGATTCAGCCTAGCTTTGAGAAAATGATCTAAACTAATCACCAGCTGATGGAAGATGTTCCTCTTCTTTCCTTAACGATGTTCATGTGTATTTCATAAATATAACATGTATACCAGGTTAAGACTGTATTCAAAAAGCACAAAATGCCAACAAAAAAGGTTTGTCACTTTACATTTCCTTCTATTGCCCTACTTCATTTTATTTATTGTATTTATGTGTCACCCTGATAGCCAAATGCCTTTATTTGTTAATTATACTCCTCATTTGTCTTGAACAATATATTTTTTTCTGGTAATGGGAGGAGGAGATATATACACTAAGGGCCATTAAAGCACCTCCGTTTACTACTCTCATGTTGTATCATCTCCGTCTCTTGGCTTGAAATATTTTGGAGGTGAGTGTGACCAGAATTACACTGGAAGCCTGCATGCAAGCAGTTCTGGCACTGTACCATAGCTACAGGAAAAACAGCCAGGCAGAAGGCTTGAATTATGATCCTGCCTTCCATGACCAACTTTTTCTTAATGTCCTCTTGAAAACCTGGCATGGTAACAATGCAAAAGAGTGGAAAGAATGATGTTCAGAATCCCTTGGATGTACTACTTTGGCTGATCGCATCCCCAGTGAGCAAGCAGGCAATAGGTTTATCCTCGGGGTTCTCAACAAGAGAAATACCCTCATATCTCCTTATTATCTTTCTTCTCTTTTCCTTTCTTCCTTTCTTTCTCTCTTTTTTTTAACAAATTGAGGTGTGCTTTGTCTTTATTTTTGTTTTTGTAGGGAGATGGATTATGAGAAATTATAATTAGGGGAGGTTTCTTTCCTGGTGTAACTCAATCTGAGCCTTTGCATTTCAGCGCCAAGAAGCATTATGAATCAAAAGCTAAATATATACAATTTCTCTGCAATGAAGAACACACTCTCTTTAAAGAGGGGTTCTATGAAAAGAAACTCTGTTAAATAGCTCACAAGAAACACTTCTACAGCTAGCAAAAGGCTTTTGTACAATTAACCCACTCACCTTCAGAGGATTTATATTTTGCTGGCAAATACGGTCCACTGTAACTACTCATATGGCTCAATAACGCTTGCTGACTGAATAAATTGAAGTTACTTCCATGCTGGAGACAAGGAATGAACTAGCTGTAGACAATTACCTGCCCGTCATTACTTAAAACAGTCATGCAACTTACAGTACTTTGAACTCTTACCAAAATCCTAGTGGAACTACAAGCAGCCATCATGGCATTCTGGAATCTTCACTGAGAGACCAAAGAATCCTCTGCTGAAAAGGGAAGGGAGAAAAATGGTCAGTAGACAGTTTTGTCTCATTTGCTTCAAAAATTCTGTGTGCAATTCTTCTTCTCTGGAAGACAAAGTAGGAGGAATCTTCTCCCTGATGCTAGTGTGAATTTAGCTTGTGTGCTTGTGTCTCCATGGAGACAATGTAAACACATCTGTTTTCTTTTACGCTTCTGATGGAAGCATTCTACACAGAATTCATCATAGCAGGGAACAAAAACATTATCTCGAGGCAGAAACAGAGATCATTCCTTACACACTGAAAAAAGAAACCTGGTTTAATTCGTTTCCATCAATGATCAATGTCACCAGAAGAGCGAGCAGTGGAGTTTACAGCCGTATCTTAAAGCTCAGGGTTTGCATATCTTGATACTTGAATAATAAAACAATGTTAATAAAACAGTTGATGTTAAGCTTGTGTTACAAGGGGAGAAAAAGAAATATAAATGCAGGATACTCATTGCCATCAGGAGAAATGCAATATTTTACAATTCTGAAATGCCAGTATGACATTATAATGCTGCCACATCTGTTATACATTGTTGCTCTTCGTGTAGTCTCTAAAAATTAGTAATTCCCAAAATCTGACAACAAAGTTACATTATCAGTAACTTTATTTTACATTTCCCCTAACATCCATGCACTGCCAGTTAATGAAAGAGGAGAAGACATTGGACTGTGGTGGTGTCAGTTTTTTCCCTTTTGTTAAAGATGTGCCAAGAACTGGCGAAGGAAAACAAAAGTTTAAGCAGTGCTCATTGTTTCAAGATCTGAATATCCATTCAGTGCCTGAAGCACATTAAGCTGGTTTTTACTAGTCATAAGAATGTCCCATGCTCCTTGTTAATCCACTAATATAATGGAACATACCACTTGCAGACATCACTGTCTGCAAAAGGAGAAAATATGAAAAAAAGAGCTCCTACCAGAATTTTAGTGGTTTTCACAAAATAAAGTCATTAATTTTACAAAATCCACATTTATCACAACACACTACCTTCAGTATGCATTCCTAATATTCCAGCATTTCATTAATCATTCCTGCTTGTGCAAACTTTAGCGTGCAATATGAAATAGTCCCATGATGCACTAATCAATTTTTGGCTGTGGCCACAAGCCTAGAAATAAGTTCTTTTTGTAAAGAACCTTCTCTTAAATAGAAGTGATTACTCTTTGCCACACAAAGTCCTCACAACAGTAAAGAATGAGAAATGATGTTTTAAAGATATATTGGAAATTTCAAATACCAAACCTTTTTGTCATGGACTAGTAAGGTACTAGTAGTTTCCCTGGTGAGCCCTATCATCTGAGGAGCACCTGGCTCTTGGCTGTAAATCTTCCAGTGCGCTGCAGCAGTGTCAGCACATCTCGGAGTCACGTATTAATAGACTGATGTGACAGCTATAGCTGATCCATAGCTGCACAGATAAAATTAGCCATAACAGACACCAAGGCGACCAGCCCAGCTCCTTAGAGAATAGCATGAACAAGTCCCCTGGCATGCTAATGATAGGTGAATTCAAATTGGAACGGGGATCACGGCCAACCCCATTGAACCACGAATGCAGACATATCACTGTGAGCTGGGCGGTGCTGAGACCTCAGCCAGTCACGTCTGGAAGCACGGGAAATTTGAAACCCCTATAAAAGGGACCCCCAACGATAAACTTCGGCTGCTGCTGCGTGAACTCAGTGTGTTGTTGTTGTTGTATTCCTGTCTCCAACATCAGCGACAGACTGGGCCCATCTATTTCTTCCAATATTGCTGCCTGCGGCTGGAAGGAAAATGTGACTTGTGCTCCAGATTCCCTCCCCAGCTGTCCCAAGGCGCTGAAGACACCTTTGATTAACTCTGGACTGTGCATTGTGGTTTCATCACCACCCGCAAGGAAAAGCTGTTACAGGCAATAGTCCAAGGGCCATACCAGATCAGGAAGTTTCCCAGTGAGGTCCTTAACCTAGGTTTGGGGAAGCAGCAGAATTCCCCAGGAGGAGGGTCTGGCATTTGGATCCTCTATTCCTCTCAGAAGGGGAAGAGTCACCTACAAGTATAACCTACCTTTCTTTTGACCAAGTCACAGAGTTTGGCCCTTCTGCCTCTGGCAACACCTCTGGTGCAGATGNTGAGGAGCACCTGGCTCTTGGCTGTAAATCTTCCAGTGCGCTGCAGCAGTGTCAGCACATCTCGGAGTCACGTATTAATAGACTGATGTGACAGCTATAGCTGATCCATAGCTGCACAGATAAAATTAGCCATAACAGACACCAAGGCGACCAGCCCAGCTCCTTAGAGAATAGCATGAACAAGTCCCCTGGCATGCTAATGATAGGTGAATTCAAATTGGAACGGGGATCACGGCCAACCCCATTGAACCACGAATGCAGACATATCACTGTGAGCTGGGCGGTGCTGAGACCTCAGCCAGTCACGTCTGGAAGCACGGGAAATTTGAAACCCCTATAAAAGGGACCCCCAACGATAAACTTCGGCTGCTGCTGCGTGAACTCAGTGTGTTGTTGTTGTTGTATTCCTGTCTCCAACATCAGCGACAGACTGGGCCCATCTATTTCTTCCAATATTGCTGCCTGCGGCTGGAAGGAAAATGTGACTTGTGCTCCAGATTCCCTCCCCAGCTGTCCCAAGGCGCTGAAGACACCTTTGATTAACTCTGGACTGTGCATTGTGGTTTCATCACCACCCGCAAGGAAAAGCTGTTACAGGCAATAGTCCAAGGGCCATACCAGATCAGGAAGTTTCCCAGTGAGGTCCTTAACCTAGGTTTGGGGAAGCAGCAGAATTCCCCAGGAGGAGGGTCTGGCATTTGGATCCTCTATTCCTCTCAGAAGGGGAAGAGTCACCTACAAGTATAACCTACCTTTCTTTTGACCAAGTCACAGAGTTTGGCCCTTCTGCCTCTGGCAACACCTCTGGTGCAGATGGGCCATCACCATATCGTGTATTGACCGGCCTCGCACCTCCAGAGCTTCAGTGTCCTGAAGTGTCATTCTGGCCCTGGCAGAGGACACGGCTCGGCGCTGAGGGGACACATCGGCCCGGACCATTGCGGTCAGTGAGGACGGCACGGCTCGGCCCTGAGGGGACACATCGGCCCGGACCATTGCGGTCAGTGAGGACGGCACGGGTCGGCGCTGAGGGGACACATCGGCCCGGACCATTGCGGTCAGTGAGGACGGCACGGCTCGGCCCTGAGGGGACACATCGGCCCGGACCATTGCGGTCAGTGAGGACGGCACGGGTCGGCGCTGAGGGGACACATCGGCCCGGACCATTGCGGTCAGTGAGGACGGCACGGGTCGGCGCTGAGGGGACACATCGGCCCGGACCATTGCGGTCAGTGAGGACGGCACGGCTCGGCCCTGAGGGGACACATCGGCCCGGACCATTGCGGTCAGTGAGGACGGCACGGCTCGGCCCTGAGCGGACAGACAAAGCCGCACCGGTCGCCCCCTGAGGCGCCCCCGTTCAGACCCCGCGGGGCGCGCGGGCGCCTCTCGCGAGAGCTGCGGCTGAGGGGAGCTGCGCGCGCTCCGCGCTCGGGTGGTGTGTTTGCCAGGCCCTTTTCTTTCCATACTTTCAATATTTATTTTATAAAAGCTCTCTTTCTTTGCTGGAATCCAGAATATATTCCTTTACAATGATTCAGCATTAGAAATAAGTTCCCGTATCTTCCTTTCTCCCTGTGATACTTGACAGGCAAATGCTTCTTTGCTCTAAATCAACACATCACCAACAATAAATTAACCTACTGCGTGTACTATAAGGGGGTGTGGGGCGTAATTACTAAGAATCTGTCAAAACCTCTGTCTGAGGCCCTTTCCCCACCCACCCCTTCCCATTCTACCCCCTGGGAAAATAACCTACTCAAATATGAAGGGATTCTCTCAGGTAACAGGAGTGGACTTCACTCTTTTGGTTTTATCTTCAGCAATAAAGATTTAAATTAACTTTAGAGTGTATAAATATTATTCCTGTAACCCTTTGGGAGCAGCACACACATCCCCTGAAAACTGCACTCCCAAAATTCAAGATTTACTTTGTAGCACAATGCTTCCTTCAGGACAAAGTGCCATACTCCTGAAAGCCTTAGCATTCTCTCTGCTCTGCTGCTGAAGGATTGCTATTCCTAGAAGATTCAGCTCTGTAAGATAAGTGTTAACACATTCTTTCTGCAGGTCTCTGGGGCCTGAAGTTTGAATTTAATGTGAACTGAATAAAATCATTTGCTTTTTATCACCATGGTCCATGAACTGTGGTTTGAGGCCAATATGTGACTCTAAGGTAAATTAGTTTAGCTCCAACTCCCTAATCCCTGGATAAGGTCATAAAATCACCACACCTCACTCAGTACTGTTCAGCAGAAAATGCCTGCCTCGCTAGTAATAATGAAAACTCTGAATTGTAGTCCCTGGCTTCACAAAGATGATGGCTCTCTCAGGTTCAGGTGAAGGACGTGACTGTGTATGGAGAGGATGGAGTACAGCCAACACAGCACAGTAACCTCCATTTCACATTGATGTTTGACTTCTGGAAATATAGTTAGGAAATTACTTTAAAAACAATGAACTACTCTCTTGCCTACTCTTTCTCTCATAAACAACAGCATATACATACTTTTATACCTAATCCTTCTTAGTTAAAACTCATGCTCTGCCTTAGGTACATTAATTTGAAAATTAGAGCCAACCTCTCTAATGTGTATTTCAGTTCAGAGGTAAAATATTTGTAATACCCACCAGCACTTAAACAAGAAGTGATCTTAGCTCTGGTAAAGTGGTTTCTTATGTATTTGGTAATGGGATGGGGGAGAGACACAGGGATTTTTTTATTTGCTTAGTTTTTACATAGCAAGAACTGACTTGGTCCTGGCTGAAACTTCAACGCCACTGAAATTGTGCCAGGGATATATTTGGATCCCAAATCATCAAATCTGAAGTGCCAAGAAACAACATCAGTATTCAGCTCAAATATGGCAACTGAACACAAACAGAGGGGAATAAGGAATATTTTCTTTCAAATGCAAATCTACATGTAGCAAGTAAAGTTTTGTCATCTGACAAGAGGTCTCGCAAGCCATTCAGTGCATTTTCCCAGTAGTAAGGGGCTAATTTTCCTGCACTGCCTTTGGAAACAGTTTGGGCCTATATTTGTGAGGATAAGAGGACAGTGCATGCTTAGTGCCTAACAGGACTGGAAATAGCAGCAACGCTACCATTCATTCCCTGCCGTTTTCAGTGGGACCCAAACAATAAAAGGCAAAGTACTGACCATGCCAGGCTGTTTGTCTGTGGGCAGGACTAGGCTGTGGTGCTTAGTGATACTGCTGCAGAGTTTGTAATAGACAAAATGTTGAGAAGAAGTAATTATTTTAATGGTACAATATTGCTGTAAGATTAAGTGAATAATGAAGTTAATATGATTTAATCTTGCTGTGACACATATGCTAATGAAATTATGATAACCAACAGGTTTACTCTGAGTTTGCGGTGAGATTATGCATGCTATACATATAATAATGAATATGTAATGAGCACCAAGAAAGAATGGATTCTAAAGAATTACTTTTTACAACTGTTCCCTATGGTCAATGCAGCAATACCTGTTGTATATTCTGTTTCAGACGAATTGTAGTGGGAGTAGGAAAGCTTATGTGTTTGGATTCTTCCAATAAAGACAGCTCCTGTCTATCTGGATTTGGCAGAAGTTCCACTGCCTTATAATAATTTATACAATATTGTTCCCAGAGACAAGCCGTGTAACATCATTCACAGCCGCAGGAAACTCAAGAGTTACAATTAAGGGCAACAGGCACAGTGAAGTATCATGTTTGCAGTGTGCTGTACACTCAGTGCTCTTTGCTAGAGGGTAGTTAATATACTCCTGGCTCTGAGTTCTGGCAGCTTCTTAACTCAGCAGCAGCATGGTGTGAATGTAGACAGCTCAGCCTCATGCTATGCCTGAGCTGAAATATCTTCACAGGATGTGGAACCTGTGGAAACCCAACAATTTATCATAGAGCTTAGCCCCAGAGGCTGAGAGGTGGTTCCGTGGCATGGGGTATATTTACATGGCACCCCAACATTTTCTGTGGCAGCCAAACTATCCAAATTTTTGCATACCTGAGGGGGAGACTGTTCTTCGGCAGGTAAGACATTAACTCTGTAAAGATCTAAGTGCCAAACCCAATTAAATTCTGTTACAGACTGATCCAAAGGCTCCCGGGGCTACTGATCTCTTCTTATTTTGCATTATTAGAACCCAGTATTTGTTCAACTCCCCCTGAATGGCCTGGTGGACAGAAGGTGGATAACAAAAAATTACCTCCAACAATGAACTGCAGCATACTGATCAGGGGTTTGATGGCTCAGGCACCCACTGCTCCGTAACGACGTGGTAAGAGCAAATTACCAGATGTACCACAGTGACAAACGTGCTCATTAGCAGAGGCTGTTGTTTTGCCAGAGAAGGCAGCCGCTTCAAAAGCAGGGTTCTTCATGCTAGAAGACAGTCACAGCAGCATTTTGCTTTTTCAGATTTCCAAATTAGTATACGTATTTGTCATGTCAGGCTTCTACATCTGTTTAAATGTTGCTAACATTTATGACTATTAATTATTATTTGTTCCAGAAGAGCTGTAAATCAGTTACTTAGGAACCTGTCATCATATTTATATTGTCTAAGGAAAAATCTAAACCACAACAGAATATGAAAATAGGCTAAAATTTAGTCTGCAATCACTATTTATAGATACATAAATTGGTGCACCCAATCACTATTTATTAATACATAAATTGGTGCACACATAGGTTTCACATAACATAAGGTAATTTTTCCCTATTGGTTACATTTTGACCTAAAAAATAGAAAAAGAGGCAAAAGGTATATTGTGATCCCTTTCCATTAATAGTTAAGCAAAGCACAGATTAGATGGGCCAGGGTTGGGCTCAGCTCAAAGAAGCCACCAGCTTTAGGAGTCTTGAATTCAGCAAGCTGAGAATGACAGAGAATAAACCCCTAAAATCAGCAATAAAAATAAATTACCCATAACTAAATTGCATACTGACAAATAATAAGGGCTCAATTGGCAAATATTTAACATTGGAGCTTTTCTTCCTATACACCTTCTTCCAATAGTCGTAAGATAATAATTACAGTGTTTTATGAATGCAAATGGTCTTTTCTCCATACTCAGTTAATTTTATCTCTAAACAATGATGTCTCTTCATTGATCCACATTACATAACCTGGATCATTCATACACTCCAGCCAGCAATACATACAATTTATATTCTTCTCTCCCAGTTTGAGGAGAATAGAGCAAATATAAATTGGCAGCACAAGTGTAACAAAAGGTCCTTTAAAATCTTTTGTCTTACTTTGCCCCTTCTGTAGATATGAAGTATTAAAAAGACATGATGCCAAAATGCTCACCTTAGCCAACTGTTGCTTTCATTACCATTCCAGGTTCCCAAAGTTTTGTCCATGAACACAAGTCCTCCTGGGTTTTAACCTTTCTCGCTGAAGAAAGTTCATAATTAGTTAGCTAATGTTAGTCAATGGGTGCAAAAAAAAATAGCAGTGCCTTTAGTAAGTGGCAGTCTTAGAAAGTTAACACTAAGTAATGTTATTTCAGTGCACTGGAGGAAATTACTTGTATAAGGGACACACTTGTAATTGTCTAACACCTAAATGCAAATTCCTCAAACATGGAGAGTGGTGAAGGAGACAAAGTCAGCCCCCAAATAGAAATCAATTTCACTACACAATGTAGGTGGCTTTTTGAATTTAAATTACTTTTGATGGATACTTGCTCACTCCTCTTCTATTAATTTTTTAATTATAACTTGCATGCATTAAATTTTAACATTATCAGAGAAGGTTGACAACACTTCCAAAGCTTCCATGCAGCTGACACATAACAACCAAACGCCTCGAATTTTACACATTGCTTCATGAGAAGTATCTGCCTATAGATTTGACATCGCTTTTTTCCATTTTCAAGCAAATGGAATAATGTGGGCCATGTGACTTAAAATAAGGCTTCATTCCCTCTCTCACACATATTGCCCTTTAAAGATTAGTTTGACTTACGTGTGTTAGCCATGAGTGATGCGATGGTTGGCTCTCATAATTAAGAGATGAATATTATGTGTGTGTTAAGTTTTGTGGATGTCCAGTTATTCTGGTACGTCCTCCCACAGTCCTGTTCCCGTCCCGCTGGTATTGTGGTCACTGGAGGGCACTCGGGGGAGGGCTGGCTCGTTGCTGAGAGGTGCAGCAGGGCGACACCTGAGCTCCAGCCGAGATGTGACAAAGTGACGTCCCCCAGTGCACGGCAGAGAAGAGCTGACTGACGGGCCTTGGCGGGGCCAGGGGTACCTGATGCCACACCAGGGGTACAAAAGGCCGAGCAGCCATTTTGGGGGCGAGCACATGGCAGTTTAGTTCCATGCTCCCAGCGCTGTAATTTTTCCTTATTCAGTCCTTTGCTGTATTTTGTTAAGGTTTAATAAACCTTTGAAATTTTAAAAGTGAGCATCGTTTCTCACACGTACAGCAAAACCAATGTATAGATTAGGAGTGAAGCATAGTTGAAATTAAGGACTGCCTTCTCTTCCTTGGGGCCAGGTTCCAGCTCAGTGGCCATCAATCCCCAGGAAATGCCTGGTTCCTGCAGTCGTTATTGCACCACTGAAAGGATAGCAACCAACATAGTAGAAAACATAAAACCTTCTACTGAGAATGTATAAAATACAGGCTCACACTGAGGAACTCTTTCCTTCCATATCCTCAGATCACGAGTTGAAAACAACCTGGGAGGGGAAATAAATCTGAGGATAAAAAGAGGTTCAACAGCAAACCAGCAGGTCACAAATAAAATCCCCCCACATATGCCAACCTGTTTTGTTTTTCTCTCTTTCTTTCCTTTTTTATCTTTTTTTTTTTTCTTTCTTTTTATCATTATTCACCCTGACATGAATCCTAATTAAAATTTTACACAGTGTGTCTTTTAATTAGCCATGGCTGGAGTGGTGAAAGCTATCAATATTTAGCAGGATAATTGTACAAAATTACTTTTCAAAAATGAACAGCAGGCATGAATCCACTCAGCAGCAGGGGGTTATTCAGCCACACACTGCGCAAGATGGGGTGCCTCAGATAATGTGTGAGAGATAATAATGCACACAGGGAGGGACACATGCTGCTATATTTTGTGCTTCATTGGTTTTCTGCAAACAGCATTTGGCTCTTGTTGCACTCAGAACATCAGGGTTCACACAACCTTTAAGCTTTTTTTTTTTATCTTCACGTTGTTGATTTATTTTAACTTAAATACAAGGATGTGTTTAATAACAATGCCCACAAACAAACCACTGAGACACAGCTCCATGTAAGACTTAAGTTGGTACACTGTATATTTTGCAGATGCTAGCAATGAACAAGGTCAAGAACAGAGGTCTTCTTCCTTCCTTCCGTTTTTTTTTTTAATCAAAAAGAGAAGAAAAAACTTTGCCCATCCTAGCAGAATACAAAGCAGTTAATTAATTTCTGGTTTGCAAATCCATGGTGTAAATGTACTCAGCTGTATTTTAAAATAGATTTGTAACAGTTCACTTCTCACATAATCTTTCTCTCCTTTCTTTTGCAAAAGAACCAGGAAAGGGGATTTGCAGCATTTTGTGCTTGCTATTGACTTTTGGCACATTAAAAAAAAAAACAAACAACCAAAAAACAGGGAACACCTGCAAATGTTTCCTGTAGGCACGAAGGAAACATTCAGTAACCTCACAGAATGGGGTTCCCAGGCAGTTACTCACAAGCAAGCAGTCTGTGGGACAAAGGCCTTAAGAAACTGTATCCAAGAGAAAGAACACAAATCCCAACACACAAATTCCCTACAGGGAGCCAGATGCAAAGCCCAAATGAGAGCAGTAGCAGAGGGCACAGTCAGGTGAAATGTATGCGAGAAGCAGCTCTTTAATTTTAGAATATATGAATGAGCACGTGTCTCGGTTTACCATCACGACAAAGAGAATTCCCTCAGTTCCAGGTAATTCCCTCATCTCCTGCAGCTAGGCAGGTAGAGCAGTGACCTTGCATAAATCTAGTTAATAGCAGGAAAAGAATAAGCAAATTCAAGGATTCTGTTTCTTTTAGCAAACGTTATCTTTTTTTGTCCACTTATTAGTATTTTTCTTTTCTTTTGTCCTCCCATGCCATTCTTTTCATATGGATTTTTGAATTCTGCGCTTTTAACTGTCTCTCAAATTATTAGGTGCATATTAAGGTTAGAATGAATGAGTGAAATGGAACATGCAATGTCCAAATAAATCCACTACAAATCACATCACCCATATTTCAGAAGAAAATGTGCCTGAACTCTTTTAAGGTATCTAACAACACAACTTTTAAAGTATCTAACACAACACAACACTTTGGTGTTGCCTCCAGTGAGCACCTAAAGGAATCTGATGATTTGATAGGTAACAAATAAAACATGGATTTCTTGGATTATGAGGTTCGTCTATGTGCTTATTGTTTATACAGCAGCATAAATTTCTAAGCAATAAAAGGATCCTGTTGCATATGGGGGAAAAACAAAACCTAGGAGAGGTGGGAGAAAGAAATGAAAATCCTGCACAAAATTTTATTCTTCTAGCACAGAAGAACATGCACAAATTCTCCAACAGAAGTTCACAGTTGTATTTGGTACAACTGGGATGTTTTCTTTAATGATATTTGAGAATGAAAGTACATAAATTTATTATAAGGAATAAACAACATGTACATTAAACAAATAGAGATTGCCTTGGATTGAGTGAGTCTTACATGCCGTGATGATCTTGAGGAACAGCCCCTAGGAGATTTCTGGCAATTAGTTATACTGAGCCTTTTGTTTTTCTCAAAAGACTGTATCCAGATATATACATAACTCACACAAATAACAGAGTAACTGGAAGACCAGACATAGGAATTCTAGAGTGGAGTGGACTTAAAAGCAACAGTCAGTACAGAGATCTGTGCTGCTCTTTCCCAGAAAGTAGGACACGTCATCTGCAAAAGCTTTTAAATTATGCTTCACGAGTGGTACTCTGTATTACCCAACATTGAAAAGGCATACCATGTGCTACACAAAGAGGAAGGGCTGACTTTTAGATTAATTCTTCAAATAATAAAAGAAGGTAAAATAAAAGTGCATATGCAACCAGTCCTATTTTCCAGGTTCACTATTAGGTTATATGACCACACTTCTCAGAAATTCCCACTACAGCCTTACTTTAACAGCTGCTGATAAAAACTGAGAGCTGACTTTTGAGTTTTACAATCAAACAGAACAAAATATAGAATTGGTGATTTGTTTATATGCCTACTCGTTTTTGTCCACACTATTTGCCTGTTGTAATCACACAACAGCTGCAAATGAAAAGAATGTAATACAATTTGTAAGAAATTGTCCTTCATATTCAGTTCTCTCATGCATTGTGCTAAGAAATAGGTTAAATAAAAATAAAACCAGTGTGATCAAGCAGTGGGAGGAAAGTTCAAATGATAACTAGCTCTCAGCAGAAATAAAATGAATTTAGGAAATATTATGATTTATTGTTGATGATTAAAAGAAAATCTAGAAAGCCTCACAAACATGTAACAGCCCAGAAAAATCAAACCCAGAAAATAACCCAGCCATCAAATGGCAGGAAATAATTTGAATTTCTTTCTAAATCATTACTGCTGTATTTAATGTTACTCTTCAATCCCTTTGCACTGCCTTTGCTTGTTATCTTGTATAATTCAGTAGCCAAAACCCCACGATTCATGTATTTTAGGGCCAAACCTGAATGTGTGGATGTCAAAGCTCTTGTCTTGGGAGGTCTCTGTTTCCAAACATTTTCCGGTTGCAAACAACACATGACAATTTTATATATTCTGCAGTTATTTTTTGTTATACCATCACAGTATAGAAATAAACATTATTAAAAATATTTATAAATATTTAAGTTAACATTCTGTCTGTAAAGATCATGATCCTTACAGCTGCTGTTCCAAGCATGTTAAACCATCTTTTGCTATATAACTTTTGGAGAATAATTTGTATGATACCACATATTGAAAAAGGACACTATCTGGTAAAATCTGCTTCATAAAAAAAGACTCCTGTTTCAAAGGACTTTCCAGACAAAATTTCAATCCTTTTGCAAAAACCAGAACCCATTTTTTCATTCTGGGAAATGTCCATCCACTTCAGCAGGATTTCATTTTAGTGATGAATGGGTTAAAAATCAAACAATGGCCTGGGTATTTATTCCACAATGTAGTTTCTCTCGTAAGAACCATATAATGAAAATCTCTGTGTGGGATCCTCATTAGCTGCTCCTGCTTCCTAGAAGCTGCACAGCTCAGTCCCTTCCCCCTTCATGCACACATTCAGGTTTCTCTGCTCTGTCAATACAAAACTAAAAGGCAAACCCCAAGAATTCATACAATTAATTAGGAGTTGCAGCACGTGATGTCACTGTCACGGGAGTACATATTTCTTAAATCAAAATTTCTTTCTGTAACAAGAAAACAGTTGAAATTGTTTATTATTCCTGTGCTTTGTACCAACATGCCAAGCAGCAAGAAGAGCACAGCATGGGACTGTACACTTGCTTTCTACATAAAGAAAGGTTATGTGCAAAGAAGGATGTCTTACTGTGATGTCTCATTTGTGACTAATACCTGTTGTATGCTTCACAATCCAATTTATATCTGAAGCTCTTTGACTTGAGCCACCACTTGTCCATCCTTCAATAAAAGATATGTTTATATACATGCATATTGTTCAGGAAAACTCTTTACAACATAAAGAAAGTATGTATAAGAATAGATTCAGTGCCTATATTTGAGAAGAATAAAATCCAAAAGAAATTTTGCTTTTTGCATACATATTCTCTGTTCCCTAGCATAAGAAAGTGCTTTTAAGTCAACTGTCTTTGAGGCCCTGGAGATTCAAAATCTGTCTTCATACATACTGATATGTATCTCACTGGTGCAGGCCTGCTTTAAGTCCAGATATTAAGTCAATTAATCCATTTTAGGTTAAATGTAGAAACCAATACAGCAGGTGATGATTTTAAAGACATAGAAAGTCAGAAAAGTAATTTTGTGAGCATGAGTGGGTAGCAGAAGGAACTTGATGATTCTGATCCTTCTGTCAGCACAGGTACACCTGCCTTTATATGTAACACATCAAAAGAGAAATCTAGCTTGTGGAAGGAGGCTTTTTTTACCTCTGTGTATCATCTCACACCTCAAGAAAAGCAAAGAGTTACAGCTACTGTCAAGCATGTTCTTTGTGGCTATCCAAAGACATGCTTTCAGCAGCTATCACTCCAGTGCTGCCTCTCTGCACCTGCTCACTCACCCAATCTTTAGGGTTGAGCCCAACTGTGTAGAGGAAGGCTTGTGTGCTTCCCCAGAACTGAACACGGAACTGATTAATAAATCAGTGGTTGCAAAGCCCTTTGAAACAGAAAAGTGCTCTAAAAGCTGCAGATTGTTATTGCTGAACACTTCCCTGTTAGCACTGGAGTTATGATCCATTTCCCTTAATGTGGAAGGAAGGGGATAGGAAACACGAGATTGCAGTTACCAGTTACCACAGTTATCAAAGAACATGCAAAAATGCAGTTTTGGGAGCTGTGTTTACACAGAAAGACTCATCTTGGAATCAAATGGACACTGTCTTACCCGCTGAAGTTTAGACAGCTATTTCCTTATGTACTTCTTGTACCTCTTGTTGCTGTTGTTGCTTTTATGTTTTTCCCCTTCTCCTTACAAACACGGTTGTTTTCCAGAAGACATGGCCCTGTGGGGTAGGAATTTAGCATTCCACTTACCATCCATTGGCATTTTCAGCAGTTAGCACTGCCAATCCATGTTTTTGCTTGCTCACTAGTGTCAGCAGCTAAATGACATTTCAACTGGTTTCAGTTCTGCAGCTTCTGAGATGAATTTGTTTAGGTAAATATGCTACACTAAATCTAGGCTGGGTCTTGCCACATTTGAAATAGCACATTCATTTCCATAAGAGTTCCTGACTCATCACTGGCACATAACCAAAATAAAAAAAATCCTAGCTTTTGACACTTTATAAAAAGTGGCAACATTCCCACAAATCTGCTTTGTCTTTATAACAAAGCAACTTCTTTATGACTAAGGCTCTAAGGTATGTTTCTGATTCGTTTTTTCAGCCCCATTTTTTTTTTTTTTTTTTTTTTTTTTTTTTNTTCTTTTCTTTTTTTTTTTTTTTTTTTTTTTTTTTCCACTGGGAACTTAACATACAGAAAAAAAAGGAAAAGGAGGAGGTGGGTTAAAATTCAAATTTTGTTTTTGCTCTCACATGCTGAGTTCCATTTCTATGGTTTTGGCTGGTTCACTTCAGAGAACAGGCTGCTTCAAGATCTGGAACTGAATCCGTGGCCCAAGTTTGCACTGTTTGGATCTTAGGGTTTGCTTTTACCTTCACACTAGTATTTAATTACTGATGCTATTAATGTAACTTGGTATATCTTTATTTGGAAACAGGAAGTTGGCAAGAACAATCAGATTTGTTGGATTGATTTAAGGTTAATGGATCTTCAAAGACATTAGGGATTAAAAAAATTGATTATAACAGCTAATGTATATCAATATTTTTAACTTGGCTGAAAGCATCACCCTAATAGATAACATTTTGCTCAGCTTTTGCATGGAAAAAAAGTCAGTGGAAAGCCATTGCCCCTTGTCCTGTTACTCCAGCCTCTTGTCCAAAGTCACACTCCAGCTCTCTTGGAGCCCTTTAAGCAGTGGAAGGGTCTCTAAAGTCTCCCTGGAACCTTCTCTTCTCCAGGCAACACCCCCAGTTCTCCCAGTCTGTTTCCAGAGGGGCTCCAACAGGTCCACAACCTCCCTGTGCTGGGAGTGTCAGAGCTGAACGAGCTACTCAGGTGGAATCCCGTAGGAGCAGTGCAGGAGGAGAATCCCCTCCATTGACCTGCTGCTCACCCGGCTGTGGGCGCAGCCTGGGGCAGGGCTGGCTTTCTGGACTGCAGCATAGACTGCCACGTGTTATGATGCACAGCGATCCAATGCCTGGATTCAAATATGTTATTTACTAGCTAATTTCTTATAGCTACATAAACTCACAAAATACTGTTACTAATAAAGTGCCCTTCTTCAAGTCTGACTATCCCAGATCTCACAGATGAAAGAACGATTCACAGGCAAGGTCAGCAAACTGCCCAAGGTCACATTCCAAGGAAGAGGCAAGTAAAAATACAGAAGAAAAACCCTAAATTGATCTTGCCCTAACATCCATAACATACATGCATTGTGTATGCATGCAGAATTTGTCATATTGTTAATATATACAAGAAGTATATAAAAGGGTAATTAGCAAGCAGAAAGAATACATATTTTTAAAAGGTAAGCAACTGCCTTTGCTGTAGTCGTTTTGTAAATTAAATCACTCAGTAGAGAAATATTAGTTTGAGATGTAAGACATAAGTTTTTGTATTTACCAGCATTGTTTATTATAGCAGTGGACTAAGACACACTTACCTGTCTATGCTTTTAGACTTTGCCAAGATTTGTTGTGCAATTGAACAAGTTATTTGTATTTTCATTGTTTCAGAGGTCAGTTGTGTGCCTATATGTAGTTTTATTTCCAACCATCCTTTCTCTTTCATATATGATGACAGCATGCTCTTCACTCAAGTGAAGAGCAATTTTTCATGCATGTATTTGGTACCTAAGTCAATTTGTTTAAGCTGTTAGAAGGAATTTCTATATATTAATAAAATCAACAATAACATTCTTAAAGTAGTTAGACAAAACCTTGCATTAATGTTAGACATAATATCTCACAAAATTATTATGATCAGTCTTGATTAGAATATATATGGGAATAACTTAGGCTTGAGCAGAACTTTGTAAGATTAATGGAAGATTCACTAGCCAATTTATCATTCTGGTCATTGTAACTATATAGAAATTGTTCCTTAAAAATATCTTGTGATGACAAATTGTCCCTTCAGATTTAGAGGCATTACACACGCATATTGAGGACAAAATTTCATCCATTTGGAGTCTCACAAGAAAGATTGCAATCACTTAATTTTGTGTACCTTTTAGACTTTTTTTGTAATAATAAGATAAAGCTCAGCTGTGTTGAGCCCCTTTAATGCAAAGATAAAACTTTCTTAGTGGATGAGAAATAGATCCCATCTTTGAAAGGGTCTATTTGGAATAACATATTGAACCACTTACAAGCCATGTCATAACATCATTAGTATAAAATACAGCTGGTTGGCTTCCAGGAATAGTATTTTTTTTGTATAATAAAAGGACGTATGATTCATTTAAATGCAAGATTATCCAGTTTATCTTGGCCCTTTGACATTCACCCCATTATAAAATTGACTGTACATCAAATCTTCCAGTCCTGGAAATTGTGTCTGGTCCATAGTCTGGTTTTAAATCCATAATTTGACACTGTTCTAGTGAGAAATAAGAATCTGACAGTTTCAAAAATGAAAAGAAAAAAAAAAAAAAAAGAGAGAGAGACAAAATTAGAAGTTATGTTAACCCGTTAAAGGTATGCACCGTTTTTCCTTTACATAGCATGAATCTCAAGTTTATTTTTTTAAGTTGTTGAAAGTTGAGATAAACTTGCATCTTTTTCTTGACATGACTTCCTAAAAATATAACTCTAGAACCTGCTGGAATAAAGCTAGTGTCTTAGTCCCTGGATTTTCTCTGCAGAATCAACAGGAAGCATAGGCATCTGGTTAAAAAGCATGATCAGAGAAATCTGTAACAAGGAAATTATTAATACAAAAAGAGAAGTAAAACAGGAACTATCACTCTGCTTTTGTGAAATTCTACGTCTGCACTGTGTCTCAGCTACTGTTGCCTGGGGCGGAGACCCGAAATAAAGGACGGGGCACATAGATTGTCCTCACGTTTGTGGGAAAACCCTCCGACTAGGATCGTGAAAGGCTAAAACTCCAACCCGTTAAATAGAGAAAGACACTTGACTCTTTGGGGAGAGCTTGCCCACAGGAGATATCTAAGTTTAAACACAGATTTTAGCCCTGTTTCTGACACTGGAGCAGGATGAGACGCATTCCATGTGGAGAATTCTAGCTATTGGGTGGGAAGTGCTAACATTTTATCAGGTCGAGACTTTATCACCTGCACACGTGAGGAAGGAAAAGTGCCATCCGCAGCCCTTGCTCCCTGGCAGCCCGCCGCCCCGGCTGCCGGCCCCGGCCGTCCTGAGGCGGCTGTCCGGGCGGATTGAGCCCGCCGTGAGGGGAGCGGGGCCCGAGGGACAGCGCCAGCCCCGGCTGCCGGCCCCGGCCGTCCTGAGGCGGCTGTCCGGAGCCCGCCGTGAGGGGAGCGGAGCGCTGAGGGACAGCGCCAGCCCCGGCTGCCGGCCCCGGCCGTCCTGAGGCGGCTGTCCGGGCGGATTGAGCCCGCCGTGAGGGGAGCGGAGCGCTGAGGGACAGCGCCAGCCCCGGGACGGGGCGATTCTGAGGGGGGACGGAGGCGGGGCGCGGCCGCCGCCCCGAGATGCGCAGGGCGGAGAGCGCCGTGCGGGGGCTGCGGGCTCCCTGCAGGCTTCCCCCTGTTCGTCGCGCCCGGGCGGGAGCCCCCGGCAACGAGCTGGGGGAGGCGCCTGGCAACAGATGGTTGGAGCCGGCTCCGCTCCTGGTGCGGCCCGCATTGGCCGGCGGCGCGGGAAAGGGCGGGCGGGCGCGCCGCAGTGCCGGCTCCGCGGCGGGAGCGCAGCGCCCACAGCCCGGCTCGCTCGCCTCTCGCCGGGGCGCCGAGACCACCTCCGCTCCGGAACGCTGATCGCCTCTCACGGCTCCAGCACCGGTGAGTGTCCGCCTGGCGGGGCTGCCAGTCGCGCCGCATCCGAGCCGGCCGGGGCCCGCGGGGCCGCTCCGGCGGCGGGGCGGGAGGCCTGAGGGCGGGAGGCCTGAGGGAGCGGGGCCTGAGGGCGCGGCCGCCGCCCGCGCTCGGGGCCGGGAGCCGGAGCCGCCGCCTCCTCCGGTCTCTGGGTGCGCTGGGGGATTCTCCCCCGCCTGGGAGACGGGATCCGTGCCGGGGGAGTTTGCATCACCTGTAGGTGAGGGGAAAGCCCCGTTCCGCCTTTCCCTGTATTCCAGCTCCATCCATGCAGAGACACTTGTAGTGAGGAGTTGCTGGGTTTCGGTCCTCGGCGCTCGGTGGGCAGCGGAGGACGGACCGTCAGGTGCGGAGCTGAGATGCAGGGTAAGTGACTTGCCCAAGGTCAGTCTGTGAGGCTGTGGTAAATAACATGCTGTACTAAAAACTTACGATTTCTAGCCCTGTGCTGTGATGTTCAACAGCCCTGCAAGGCACCAGGCATAAATCTGGCTGAGCTGTAAGTAGGATTCTGATTAGCTAATTTTTATTTTTGGTTATTGTTGTTTTGTTTTAAAAAGGTGTATGGATGTTAAAGCATGCAGAGGTGCAGCATCTGTGTCATCTCCTTTGTTTTCTCCAACCTTCAGGCATGTGAATGAATGCATAAGTGATGATGCTTTTCTGTGGCTAATGTTAAATTCAGTAGGAAATTCATGGTAAAAATACTATGTTATTTCCGAAACTTTTACGATGGCAATAAATTGGTTTTGGGGGTTTTTTCCTATTACTAGTGAATGTCTTCTTATACCATCAGAGAGTTCTTGTGAAAAGCCCTTAAATTGGTTAAGTGGTAGCTGCATTCTGAAATGAATCTGCAGCGTAATAGCTTTTATTCTCAGAGCGTGTGAGATACGAGGCATGGCAGGCCATGCTCTAAGAACTTATGCACTAGAGTATAATGTGGTTGAGTTCTCCAAAGGATGCAACTGGAGTGTTTGATTTGGTGCTAGCTATATATATATATATATATNCTCCAAGAATAATTTCAATGCGTTTGCACAAAGATATTCTGTAGTTTATCCTTGCTAATGTTTAGTGTTTCTTTTGAATTTCTCATTATGTGAAAGTAAAACTAACACCTATGAAGATATTTTTTAGATTAAAACTATTATTAGAGAAGTCAGAGTCAATCCTTTTAATAGACTTTAACTAATACTTGCATTTCATGAAGTGTCCTACCGCAGTGAAACTGAAAAGTTAAAATGTGTTGTTCAAAAGCTAAACTGTCCCTGCTACCATCTCAGTTTACCTTAGCTGCTCCTCTTGGTTTTTTATGGGAGTAGGGAAATTGAATATGAGAGAAGTTTAGTAAAATGCTCAAAATCTTCATGTATGTAGGACAGCTTTATTTTTAATCTCTATTAGGGAGTTAGGTGAATTCAATACACTCTTCAACACAAATAATGGAATTCAAGGTTTCTGATATCACAGGGTTTGCCTAGTGTGGATATTTTGTCATTTGAATTTGGAGGGATTTGTAGGTGTTTGTTTTAGTCTCATTCAGAAAATAGAGTGTTATTCTCAAATCCTTTATTGGATTTTTTCCCCCCTGGACTTGGATATTAAAAAAGAAGAAAAAGACACTTTTAATTGTGGTTATGTTTAGCTATATAATATTTGGTGGAGTTTCTTGGTGCATTGTGTTTGTGGTTTTGTTGTTGTTGTTTTTTTTCTTCAATATATTTCTTGCAAGGAGTCTTATTTTGGGTAATTTCTAGCTGGAAGTGTTTGTCCATAGTGCATAAACTCATTTGATTAGTTTGCCCTCTCACTGCCAGCTTCTCTGTCATTTCTTTTAAATGAATAGGGAAAATGTCTGTAGGGTTTTTTTTTTGTTTTTTTTTTTTTTTTTTTACCTAAGTCACTGATACTATTTCATTAAACAGAATGTTAAGTTGTAATGGATGATGTTTTGCTCTGGCTATGTTTTGTTTTTAAGTCTATGTATTTCACTATTGCGACTCCTTTTGTATGAGGATCTCAGGTTGGAAGAGTTATGATTGCTTATCTATAAACAGTAATTCAAACAGACTTCATGATATCAAATTTGCAAATATAATTGTGTAATAGAAATATGCATTTTTGAGATGGTAGATTTAATATCTAATCTCAAAAAACTCTACAGCTTGGTGCAAATTTATATTTTACCTTCCCTTCAAAATTGTTTTTAGAAGTAATTAATTCAAATGCCAGATATCTCTAATTTACTTCTTTGTAGATAGCATAAAATGATTTAAATATTTTTCAGATCGTTGTAATTCCTCACAATACTTTTTTCCTCTTAACATACTTCCTTTGGCCATCTGAAGATGTTGTCTTACTGTGAAATAATTTAGAACTGAGTGAAAGTAAAATCACGAACTTCTACAAACCTGTCAGAGAGTCTGTGATGTGACAGTCCTGATAATCTCCGTAACTGTGTCATTGACTACCACTCTGCAGCTTGGCAGATTAAATTGCTGTATATAAGAACTTGTGGTTTTGAGTAGTATTTTGGAAAGGAAGATTGTGCACCTAAAAAGATGCTGAGTTGTGTCAGAAGTTGATGTTGTGTTCAGTCTGGAAACTGAATAAGGAAAATATGTTGTGGGTTTTTGGTATGTGGAAGTCCTGATCAATTGACCTGAATCAATTATGTAAGTTTGCTTAGATCTGCTTATAGATTTAATATTTTTCTTCTGGATTCTGTCTTTGTTGTTGAAGTACTAACAGTGTGAAGTTCTTTGTGCATCTTTTTTCACAGTGTTATCCCTGCATGTTACCCCAGAGTTTCTGCCTTTCAGTGGACAGAAAGAACACAACTGAAAAAGGGCAGGAGTGTGTTTTAGGGTGGGGTTTTGTAGAATCCTAGACTCATACTTTTTCCTTCTGTGACTGAAATATGCAGTCTGGGAAATCGTAGGCTGATTCTAAGGAAACTTAAGGTACCCAAATCCTAAGAACTAAAGTTTCAATACTTCAACAACAAATACTTGGTAGGTGCAGGATAAGAGGACTAGTACTTAATTTTTTATTTTCCCTTATGTTAGAGTACAGCATCGTTTGAAGGACTTCCTAAATAACTGGACTCCTTTATGTCATCCATTCTTTATCAGAGGGAGAAGTAGTCAGTGTGGAAGACTTGAGTGGTTTAGAGAAAAATTATATGTCTCTGTTCTTTGGAAGCTTTTTTTCATAGGTAATATGTGCGGAGACAAATTACTTCACAAAAGTTACTTAGTTGTGCGTATGGAAGGATGAGACAGTATGGTTCCATCAAAGACAACACTGCAATGTGTATTCTGCCTTCTAATTCACTGGGTAAATCTTCATCCCTTGTTGGACATCTAGCACTATCATGGTGCAGTGGGGTCTGTGGTCCAGTTGGGGTCTTCCAACTGCTCCAGATCCTAGCACCCTGATGGAAGTGGAGGCATCTGTAAGGGTAGATAAATGAGTTCTAGCTAGTACATCTAAATCCCTATCTGATCATCTGTCTTTAATCACACGTCTGATAGTCTAACTGTAAGATCAAAGCAATCATTAAAAACTTTATTGCATTATCTTGCCTGTGATATTTGCATGGGTTATCTTCTCGGTGCAACCAGCCAACCTTAGATACAATACAAGACCCTGTAGGTTCTGTAGCTGTTCACAGTGTGACATTAATGGTGTTAAATTAGCAACATCAGCAATATTAATTCATCTTTTTATTCAGACTGTGACATTTGTTTGGTAAAACAATCATTAAACATTTGCAAACATTCTGTGTGCAGTAAAGATCTTGGGGCCCTGACATGAGAAAATTACAGGTTGTAGAAAAATGTAAATATTCTTTTGGAAGCTGTTCTATGGCAAGACAAAAATGTTCCCCTCTAAGCAACAGAGGATTCATTTTCACCTGTGTAAAAAAAGCTGGCGACTGTTTTACATGCTTAATACGTGTGTTGGTGTCTTCCTTTCATTCAGGCACTGCTGTTGAATTGGGATTTGTCCTGGGTTTGTTAGGCAAGTAGTCCAGCACTTCACTGTGGAAAAGTGTTGTAGTCTCAATTTGCTTCTCTTGTAATCTTCTGGAAAATGTTGATACTGTCTTATGTTTTTAACAGTTTAAATTCACTTGTTAAGTCCTCTTCCGTCAGATGGCTACATGTAAAACCAACTTACATGTTTAATTGGTGAATGCATTAACCATGGCTTTAGGGAAGGCCTTTAGGGAAAGGCTTAATCTAGTTTCAGATAATCCTTGTGACTTTTACTCTTCCCATCTCTAGCAGAGTAAGGATTTGTAGTGTTGCGTTGGAGTACTAACATCACTAGCTATGGACCGTAAAAGCTTCAGCAATGTGATGCATTTAGAGTAGCTTATTACCTGGTACAGTTTAAAGTATATTTTATAGCTTCTGCACCAATGTTCTAGAGTGTGACTGACTACTATATTTCAGCCAGTGCCATTTATCTCATTAAAGGTACAGTGAAGTTACTGTGCTATCAAACAATGAAACTAAACTGTGACTTCATCCTGCTTTTATCTTGTAATGTGGCTGCAGTTTGAAAAGAACCAGACAGCCTTGATAGTAATTTTCAAAATTACAAAAACAATTTTCAGATACTTCAAATTTTTTTTTGCCAGTCCTTGCAAGAATGGAGGTGTTACAAGCAATTAAAAGAACAGTTATAATAAGTTTAAAAAAATTAAGAATTACTGGAAGATTTAACTTGTAATATCAAAAATATTCCCTGACTGCTGTGGTGGATAAAGCTAAGTTAGTTCCTTCCTTTAATTACATGTGTGAGGAAATTTAATAGGGACTATGTAGTAAGGAAATTTTATATCAGAAGCAGAGAAGCTATTAACACTAAATTGGAGCTCTTGATTTACATGTTAGTGTATGCTAAGCAGCTTCATCCTCATCAGCTAGTGTGTAGTTAGATGCCATTCTGCATTACTAAATAAACACACTTTAGGCAGCCTCTTAGAGCAAGATGGTTGGTGTTGAGCACCTAACACCCATTGGAAACCACTGTTGCAAAGTGCTTTCGATTTAAAACAAACCTAAACCAAGGTCAGAATTTTTCAGTGTGCTGATTATCCTTACAGACATGTGTGCATAGCAACATGAACTTAAATATCTTGTTGGCACTGGTGTGTAGCACATATGTCACTAATCCAAAGGAATGCAGTAGTTATTATAATCCTAAGGAATATGTAGTTATGGAGTGTAGTGTTAAACGAATTTTTCAGTTGTGCTTTTGAATTAAAAAAAATTCCCCAAACCAAACCTGAAATAAAATTTGAAAGCATCATAGGTAAGGACAGTTAAATGTCTTTCAAACATCTGGTCTCAGTGTTTAAAAAATCTGCTCTGGATTTATCTCAGTGACTCAGTTAATTTGACTCTTGATCACAGTCTTAATTTTTATTTTCTGGTGAGAAAAGTCTCACTTACAATTAGCAGATCAGGATTTTAAAATACTGAACCAAAACAGACCACTTTTTATACTCTTGATTTCTGCTATTTCCTATCCTTTTTTTATACACTGTGAGAAAATGGACTGTCTAGTTTTGATTTGTTTTGCACAATACAAACTAAGCTTATTAAGTTCAAGTCAATTAAAATGAAATATTTGAGTGTATGTCAGGTTCCCAGAAAATTGTATTGTGTAATCCTGCACTTCACTATTCTGACAAGCTGAAGAAATGTTTGCAGTAGAGGAATCAATCAGAAGAAATGAATCATCATCTGTGGGGAGATGAGGGGGGGAAAAAAAGGCAAAAATACTGTCCTCTGTAAATTAATTTACCTTTGAGTGAACTCCTGCTACCTCTAGAAAGGTTATAACCCAGAATAGACCCTGATAGTGCAAAACAGTATTCAAATGGTTTGTTGTATTCGCCTTCTGTACTGGGCTGACCCAGAAGGGAAGGGAGGTAGCTTCCTTCGAACCTTTGATCCCAGATTCTGTTCCAGCTTTACGGTAGTCTTAGGAAGAGTGTCTGATTCCTCTGGGTTAAATGTATCTCCAGTGTCCAAGTTTACTTTTTCTGTTATATTATCTGTCATTAAAGAAAAAAAGGTTAAACTTGTTCTATGTTATCTTTCCTTTGTTAGGGTGTATTCTGTAGAAACCACAGAGGAGTTATTGTGCTTCAGGTGGAAACCTCTGGAGAAGATGTCAACTATTCTTTGTGATAGGAGCCTTAAATGGAGTTCCAAGGTGAAATTATTTACTGCAGATAGGAACTTGTTTTATTTCTGAAGTAGGATTTAATCATGGTATTACAGTAATCCTATTCATGGTGCATAAGTTGCAGAAAATGCAAGGCTGAGCTAAAAATCACTTCCAGTACAATGCAGTGTGCTGCAAATTCTTCTGATCTGTCAGACTTTTACTTGAGTACCTTGATTTGTCTTTCCTTCTTTAGAAGAATTAGTGTGACAATTTTGAAGTTAGTCTCTTTAAATGACAGAAAAGAAGAGAGAGAGCATGCCACAGTAGCCGCTTTCTTAGCTATACTCACGTGTACCTAGTTGGGGGCACACCATTTTCCATTTCTACCTTACTAAACAGGCCAAGGATGTTGCATATCTGTTTCAAGACTTTATCTGGGGAGGGAGGTTTATGAGCAATATTATCATGCATGTACTGAAGGTGGTGAAAACATACTTTGAGCAATGGAGTACCTCAGTTTGTATCAGCAGAAATTGGAAAATAATTTGGTGTGTGTTTTATTGATGTACTTGAAAAATACCTGTTTAAGAATCTCAAAAGTAAGGATAGTACTGGGCCCCTGTAGGTAAGTAACAGCCTGGCCTAATCCAGTGTTCTTTATTCTCACAGCAAGGCAGTTACAGGGAGCTGTCAAGCCCAGTGTTTTGTCTCTTGTTGCAGCTGATAATAGACACTTTAGCATGTAACTAGAATACAGATGTAAAGAGGTGTGATACTGAGAAGCAATTCTACCAGTTGTACTGGGTGTACATGTCACAATTAGTAACCTTGATGGAATTTCTTTGCCTATAAATGTATGTTTTCACTAAATTGAATCTGTACTGCTGTTTTAACAATTCTTGGCAATTTATGTTTGGATTGTGCTTTCACAAAAATTCTTGAAGTTTTCTTCTGGGTGGTAGTTTGGAGTTTGAGCTCTTTGTTGAGTATGGATTAGTAAGGTGATATGAAGAGAAGGGAACTAACTTGAAGATATGTGTGTAATTATGATTAGAATAAGATTGTTTAGGAAAAAAGATGGCTGAAAAAGAGAGGAAATTGTTAGAAAAAATGGCAGGTTGAAAGATAACATTTCCACTGAAAGAAAACGCTTAATGATTATGACTTAGTTTTAGAAAAAAGTAAGACTCGTTAATTTAAAACTATATTCTAAGTCCCATGTAAACTTTGTATTCAGAAGCAGCAGCATTTAGAATTGCTCCTCTGATGATCTATGAATGTGTTTGTATATTGTGAAGGTTATTGTGTTAAGTTGGAATATGGTAAGGATTTCTTTGGCTCTTAGTAGGCATAGAGCTGAGGCACTTAATAAACTAATTTCCCAGGAAGCCTTTTATGGGTTGATTTACTACTGTATTGTAAAAAGATGTCTCAGGAGTATAATAACATTTAGCTGGCTATGAATTTTAGATTTTACTGAACATTCCACATCATCTCTTGGAGGATGGGGGGAAGACAAATTCAGAACAATGACACTAAAGCACATGGTGTGGAAACCATATTGTACTGGGAGATGATTTGCTTGGTGGTTCTGCTGATGTCTAAATGCTGTTATGTTTTACATCATCTGCTCTAGAAACCCTGTGCTGCAGAAATTGTACATTCATGTGATTATGAAACTAGACTGAGTAGTACTACAGAATGGAATTTTGTTAAACACTGATATATTTTTTTTTCCAATTCTGATATTGATGCAAGTTCTGGCAGGAGAACTCATGAGCCACATTTCTGTAGCTCTGCATGAAGTGAAGAAAAGTGTTAGGTTTATAGGTTACTAATGCAGGTGCTATATGTCTCTGAATTTTAGGAAAGCTACATGCTTGTAATAATTTGTTACTGCAGCGAATTAAAAGTTCTGAAGTTCTTGCTTAAATCTATTTATTTTTTTATTCTATCTAGTCCTGTTTCAAGGCCTTATGATCAATCTACTAAAAAAAAAAAATCAACCCCACTGGTTTGAAATACATTATATAGGATTCTTGACAATTTATTCAGTCTTTCAGAACCCTCTTCTTTAGTGCAGACTGATGCAAATATGTTGGGTACAAACAGATTCTAAATGTTTACTTAGTATTGCCAATTTTTGCAGCGTTCGGACTATTGGGCTTCTCATGTTAGAGCTGCTGAGGTATGTTGTTCATAGGAGACTATATTGAGACAAAATACTTACATATATTTTTTGGGTGCTGATCAAAGTCATTAAAACCTAATGTTCTGTTTTTTTTCTTAACCCACATGACATTTTTTTTTAGACTTGTGTGTTGACTACTTTCTTGCCAAACCTGTTTTGGAGGAAAAGCTTACTTAAATACTTCCCAGTGTATAAAAAAACAGAAGCCAAACCCCAGACTGCATATGATGTTAAATATTCAGTATTTCTGCATGTATTTGAATACCTAGATTCAGAACCATTTAAGTTGTATGCATGTGTGTAGACACTGTATTTTGTTTCATCAAAATAGTGTGACATCAGTTAAAAGTGGTATGAATCATGACAGACTTGGTGCCCTGGTATCTAAGATACCTCAGCGTGCTGATAAGTTACTTGCTTTCCTGCTGTGAGAACTGGTTGCTGTATTTGATTCTTTAGCCGAATACAAACTAAATTGAATCTGCAGTGACCTGTATTGTGCTATAGCTAATGACCCAGTTAACCTCTGGTTAATTTTCTGTCTCTTGGTGTCCTGGGAACAGGGACATGTTTATTTCAGTAACCACAAACCTTTAGAAATGTGCCACTGGCATTTATCATTCCAGAGCTCTGTGTTTTAACAGAAATTAGCTAATGGGCCATGGGGGTCTGCAGAAGTTGTAGAATGCCAATGAGGAGCTTTCTTTCACTTCTCCTCCGCCCTGATTTACATGACTAAGCTTTTAGCTTTTCTTGATTTTGTTTTTGTTTCTCAAGTATTGATCTGTCTCCTGTAGAGGAAACAAACTATTTGCTTAAAGTGCAGGAGTACATTACTGCTGGCAGCTTCCCAGGAGCTTCTCTCTTTTTCGTGCTTTAAATTAAGCTAGAAGTAGTACAGATGTTGGCGGGGAGGTTTGCAACTGATGCCATTCTATTATTGAATGGCTGTGTTATGCAAATAAATCTGAATATAACCGTAAAATAATAATGAAGATCTTGTCTAAGGGCAGATCTGAATACCACTTTTCTGATGCAAATGGGATTCTCTGGCATCTGGGTGGGCTCGTCCATGAAGTATATGTTCTTTTTAAGGAAGTGAAGTTATACAACCATCAGCTGAAAAACACAGAATGATTATTCACACCCATTTGTAGTAGCAGTTCATACTGTCTTTGTCACAGATTATTAAGTAATGCATAATCCAAAACAACCTGAGCATTTCCTGACCATTAGAACATCGAGTGCTTACAGGGTGAGGCCTTGAGAAACAGCTGTTCTAGAGCCAGTCCTTTCTGCGCTGTCTGTTCCTTGAAGTTTTTACCACAAATTTCCTTTGGATATAAAATCCTTACTTTTTTTTTTTTTTTTTTTTTTTTTTTTTTTTNCTGGTTTTATGCATTTGGAATAAATATGATATAATATTTTTTTTTTTTTTTTTTTTTTTTTTTTTGCCTGTGGCAGCAACAGGAACAGCTAGGAACAACTTACTGAATGCTCTGCAAAAAGCTGACGGAAACACTTCGACAGCAATCCTGAGTCCTTTGTTGTCCGTGTAGAGAGGTGGGTTTGGCAGGGGTGTGTGGAATTTTGGGCTGTTACAGGACACTTGTTCAGACATTTGTTTTATTTTGGGACTTTTTATGACATAAGAATCACTTCTCGATGATGATATGTTACAAATATGCAGTATCTAGAGCAAAGGGGAGAAATTTCCATGAACGGATTCTTGGGAGCTTGGCCTGTTCAGTCAGGTGGCTTAGAGCACCACCCCAAATGAGCGCTGTCTTTGCTTGGTGTATGCCATGGGTATGTTCTGAAATTTTTCTCTGGATCAGCTACCTGCACCAGCTGGGGAGAACTGGCATACCCTCTTACCTGTCCTCATTTCCTTGTTACCTGTAAAACACATTGAACATACTAAAAACATTCCTGAGACAGCGCTGTACAAGTGGTGTTGCTTGCTGTGAAACCACTGCCATCCAAATGGGACTTTACATATATTCTACCTGGTGGTTAAACTGGTTTTTTCCACTGTTTTAAGAGCATGTATGTAAAAGATCCACCACATTGTATTCTGCTGGGCACTGCAGTCCTTCTCCGTTTTGTAAAGTTGGGAAAAAAAAAAAGAGTGAATCTGTAAAAATAATACTGAAGTTGAGGTTTGTTATGTGGTTAAAATGTGGCTTTGTGCCTAAACATAAATGATGAGAATGTGTCCTGTATTTTCCTGGGATTTGTTTTGTTTTTCTTGTGGCAGCAGAAGATGTAGAATATCATCCTCTGTCTTGATTTGGTTTTCTTGAAAATTAAGTCGAAACAAAGGAAATTTTTAGTTGTGAGATATTAAATCCCTCTCTCTTTACTGACTGGAGCATCTTGAAAACGAGAACTTTTTCTGTCAGTCATCTGAGAGTACAGGGAATTCCATGTATAAAGGCAGTTAAAGTGCCCCACAGCTTAGTCCCTGGTCTTTTCTTTTTATGAGCTTATTCTGTCAGGGTCTGTTAGTTTTGGTATTGTTAGCTGTTTAACAGGATTTCAGGCTTGGCGGTGGTCTCCATAGGTCCTTTGCCCATTTCATCTCCGAATATTCCTACTGCTAGAGGAAAAAACCAGCTGTGACCGACAAGATTGGAACGACACACAGTGTAATTACCTTATTCATAAATTTATAAGGGAATTGCTTCTCTTGGTTAGTGGTTGAAAAGAACCAGTTTGCAAACTTTTGAAAGAGTTGTGAGTATGCTTTTTATGTATTTCAGATCCTAAGCTCAGTGATATCTCTTGTGATTAAAAATAAATTAATGAGAGAAGTTGTTCCTGTTTAGATATATCTGATGTTTCTATTAATTTGTACAAATTTGCAGTTGCTGCTATTAAGCCAAGAAGAGCTTTTTCAGATAGAAGGCTGAACCTGAATTCCTTCAAGACCAGGTAAGAAAAGTATACTGAGTTTATTATACTGTGTTCTGGATAATGTTCTCATGTGGAATGTGTTCAGGTTAAGTTTTGTCAGTAAAAATAACTTTGCCCTCTTGTTGATGGGTCAATCTGATGTCGTGCATTCATTTATCACAATAATTTCTGATACCTCACAATGCAATGAACTGTGATTAACTTTTTGAGATGAAGATAGGAAAGCATGAGAATGACAGACAAAGCAAAAGTTAAAACATTTCTGAAATAGTATTTCAGAAAGAAATTTCAGAAATTCTCTTCACTGAATATGACTTTCATTGCATGTGCATTTGCAAAAAGGGAAAAGATTTTTTAAAATATTTTGAGTTATCACCAAAGATTTCCTATATTACTTGATGAATATCATAATAAATAATATCTCTGAAATGCTTCTGTTTATAGAAAAGAAATTACCTCTGTAATGGTTCTTAATTTCAATTACTTAACTGAACTTATCAGAGATTGTGTTCTTGTTTGATTTCTTTCTTCAGTGCACTTTGACACTTGCAAGAAGGTTAACTGCCATCGTGGGTTAAGTGCCCCACATTGTGGGCACTTGAGGACACTTTGGATACTACCGCTGTTTGTCTCAAAGCACTGAAAACACTTTGCATAAATATTCTATAATATAGATATGGTATGAAGAAGCTCATCTCCTATATTTGTGCTTGAAAATAGTTCTGTTTTAAGTGTAAACACTAATAGAAAAAACAGTATGTTGGGACTAGATTTGTATTTGAAAGGCAAATATGTAAAAAACAGAGTTGGATTTTGATCCTTTAAACATGACTATAAGTTGTCTGTTAATGACATTCGTGAATCTAGTTGTTTAGCCTAATGGATATAATTTCAAAAACCTTCTCAGAAGTTAACATGTAAATTGACATACAGCTTTAGGGGTAAGGACTACAGGAAATTAGTGCTGGCTGTTGATGGGTACTGATTCCGTTACTACGCCCAAGATTTGAATACATATTTAATGTATTGAAATCTATCCTGTTACGGTTTTCTTTTTAAACACTATACCTAAAAACTCTGAAACAAAGTACCAAGCTTTTACTTATCTGCCTCTTTTTCTCTTTTCTCCTCTTGGTGCTTCCTAATTGTTGTGAGAAGGACAGCAGTTCATCTGACAAAGTAGTTTTCAACACAGAGTGCAGATTTCAAGTAACTTCTGTCAATCCAATTTTCTTCCAGGCAGATTTTAACAAAACCTTGTGATCTGCCCAGGCACTGCAGATGGTCAACACTGAAAAAAGAAACTTCCCTTATGCCACAGTGTTTTCCTAAACCAAATGCAGTGCTAAAGCCTGATTGAGAATGTTTATAGAAATAATATAGTATGACTGTGTTGAATTTTATTGAATTAGTTTTCATCATTTCAGCCCTTGAATATATGTGGAGTAATTAGGATTTTTTTTTCACTATCCAACAGTCTTGAAGCCTGCAAATGTCACTCTCCTATTAAACCCAACTGGCCGAGTAAAACTCTGCAGTTGGAAAGTTTTCTGGATGGAAAAATATTCTTGATTTGGAAGGTGAGAGGCAGCTGTTAAACCCATGAGTTTAATACCGAAATGAATCTACATATGCCAGGACAAGAATAGAATATGGCAATAATTTGGATTCAAGTGACTTCAGTACAGTTGCACTGGGATAATTCAATAGGAGGAGAAAAGGCACTCTTGCCTCTTTAGACCATTTCTCTTTGAAGATGTCTTCTTTACTGTTCAGGAAAAAAGTTGGCATTTAGGCAGATCTACTCTATTGTATTTCTTGTTGATTGTTTGTAACACAAGTAAGCTTCTTCCTGTGTGTACGTGTGGAGGCCTTTGAAGTTTAGTTCACTTCACGTTTTTTAAAACTCATGACTGATAATGAAGGGGAAGGCAAGTTTTAAAAACAATTCTGGTTATGAATCTTGAATCATCTGCTAAGTGTGACTGCGCTGTACACCGAGCCACATGGCTCTGTAGGAGATAGACTGAGAGATCTCTGCTTCTGGATTGTGTGGCCTCCGAAAGCTCCTGGGTGGATGGATGCACTGCTGTCCTGCTGCTGCACTGGCACGTGGCTTCCTTTGCTCTGAGATGCTGTGTATCAGGTGCAGCTGGTGAATTTTCTGAACAGAACAGGAAAGAAGAGTCTGATGTACCGTAAATGGGATGTCTGGGAAGCCTTTGCATTTAGCTGTGTGGTCAGGGTGCGGATGCTTTAGAGCCACGAGTGAATGTATGCCCATGTTCTTGGCATTTCACTGTGCCTTGCCTAGAGGAGCAAGTCGCCTTGTCAGTCTTTCAGTGCTGCTCCAGCATGGACCCAGAGGATCCATGTGTTTCAATGTGATATGCCTTACGGAAATTTGGAATTCATTACTTTGAGTTTTTTGTGAAGTGTCTTTAAATGCGTGCACAAAGCCTATAAACAATTTAGATGGAAATGTTGGTCATTCACTTGCACATTGAACTTTAACTCTTCCTTCTTTATTCTGCATCTTTTTTTCATGTTGACTACAAGCAGAACTCAAAGAGGTTTCCAGAATTCTATTAAAATGTGAGATGAGAAACATTTTTAGACTTGTAGCATTAGGGAACTTCTCTGGTGCTTGCCTTGCCTAAGGTATGTGATAACATGGATACAGAGGAAAAAGCTGCATGTTCAATATAAATGTAAAAAAGCCTTAGATGCTGCAGATTATCCATTGCTTTGCATGAATAATTATAGCATCTTGCAAATACGTAGGATTTGGCTGAGACCGAAATTGCACATTATTTATAATAGCACTGCATTCGGATTTAAGTTCCAGGAAAATCTTTCCCTGTCACGAATGTCACACTCTAGGGATGAAAGTATAGACAGTTTATATCATGTAAATCTTGTAATAATAGCTTATTTGAGCTTTAGAATATTTCTAGGAACTGTGGCGTTTTGTTAAGGAAATAGTATATAATGATGTTGTATAATGACTTTGAAGTGAATATTGTTGTTTGTTAGATGTTTTGTTTTATAATTGCAGTATTCATGACAATTTAGAGAATGTTGAGAGAGTGAGAACCAAAACATTATTCTAACAATGTAGGTTCTGTTTATTGTCATGGCTAGGCGTGGAAATAGCTGTTAAAGAACCTAATTAATACCTGCCTTATCTTTATTTGGAAAATAAAATTTGGTTTTGCGACATCGTTTTATATGCAACAGGAAAAGAAAGTAAAATGAGTCGAGCAGTTTGTGAAAGCTTACACCAAATTTTTATGTGTAATACTTCTATGTAATTGTTATGTGAGCCTTCAGCATCTTTTTTTTGAGAAGAAACTCGGCTAGAACCTGACCCTGAACCCAGAAAGTTGGTAAGGGCTATCCTTGTGTAGTTAGCAGCCATGCAGCAGAGGGGGAGGATGCAAACCATGTACCTGGTGTGTGAGAGAATGGCAGAGCCGGACGGAAGACTTGCCTTCCCATGTTAAACATTTGCCACATCAAATGTGTGTTAGGGGATCAAACGGAGTCCTCCTCTCACCTGTAAATGGAAGGAAGATGCTTAAGATGATTATGGCTGTCTGAGTCACTGGTAATGACTAGCCTGGAGTTACCCAAAGGCTGCAGGTTATAGTAGTGATTTTTCCCTAGCTTGAATTTACATGCTGTTTCATTGATAACTCCCATTCTCCTCCACCAGCATTGCTTCAGCTCTTGGTGGGTTCATAGAGTCGTTCTTATTGGAACTTTTTTTTTCTTTACTTCTCTAATTTAGCCATCGAACATAGTTTATCCTGGTGGCTTGAAAGGAGTTACAGCTGAAATTGTTGGAAAGGATAATGAGTAGAGGAGACCAGAATGTCTCTTCTGTTCAGTTATTCATGTAGAACGAGTGTGCTGGTTGGTACAAAGGCAGGAGCAAGGAACTTTGCATGCTGGATTTTGGATCTATTTTCTTGTTCAAATTCAAATAAAATGGGTATTTTTGATGGTAACAATAAAAATTAAAAACTACAAACAGTCTGTTCTGCCTGCTATTAGCATCTTTGAAGCTAAATGTCTTTTTTATTCCCCTGTAATTATTTTCTGTGTTCTGTTACAGTTCCTTGCTACTGCCATTAGTTTAGAAAGCAGCTGCCTTTCACTGACAGTGTGTTGCAGAGGGTATTGTTCCATGTGGTCACAAAGTGTTTATGATAATATGACTGGTAGCAAATTTCACTTGTCTTATTTTCTTCAAATGTTATATTATCTAGGCCATAGAATAAAATAGTCATATAAATAATTTAGCATCAAGCTTTTGGGAGCTCTGCACTGGATCTCATAATGTAAGCACATTCCAGTTTAAACTAAGACTTCAGAATAACAAATGATTGAAAAATAGCATACTCTTCCTGTAGAAAAATATCTGTAACTGGTTTTCTATTTTGGAAGAAAAATGTCTTTTCAAGTTGGAACAACGGATGTTACAACTAGTGGAAAATACTGTAGGTAGTTGTTAATAATGCTGGCATTTTCCCCCAAAGTGCACATTTTGTCTTAAAGGATTTTCACAATAAAAATATCATGCTCTGTAATACACATTTATGTCAAAATCAATATGCAAGACATGTGGTTAGAAGATGAGTACAGTTGGTATTTGAACATCAGTTTTTACTGACGCTGTTCCTACACTCTGTACACGTCGAGGCAATTAATGGCAGTGTTGCAATCCTTCAAGAAAAATTAATTATCCCTCCTAATTCCCAGCTCTCATGCTTCCTTAACCCTGTTTTCTGATAGCCCAGCAGGTTTGGAGAGCTGGTGTTTGTTTATACCGAAGATTTCATTGCTTTGAGGGGAGGATGTGAGCATTTAAAAATTCAGCAGCTGTTTCAGGTCTCTTACAGCTTAAGCAGCTTTTTCGTTTTGAATGATTTATTTAGTTGGGTTCTCATTGAGACATTAGCAGCTTGCAGAGACTGTAACTATGTGAAGGAACGATCCCCGTTTGTCAGCTTGGGGGAAGGGGAGTTCTGTAGTCAGGAAGAAAAAAGCATTAGTTCATTTTGTGGGTCTGACATGTTGGCTATCCCCAGATACCACGTGGAAAGAAGCGGCTATCGGCCGTGCATTAGTTATTAGAGACTGGAAAGTGGAGGGACGGCGAGGTTAGAAGAAGGTAGCAGAGATTGGATTAGGATATTCTGAAAGACATGAGAGAAGTTACATCTCTGCATATTTTGTGCCTTAGAGGGAAAACTAGAGTCGTCAGAACTATAAGCAGATATGAAGATGAAGCTGAGCTTTCCCCCAGCTTGAGAGTAAGATACAGTACATGAAGTTAAAAAGAAATAACTGCAGTGCTAAATAAGACATGAGTATAAAGTGTGTATCTTTTAACTGACTCATCTGCTATGAGAGTTCACAAAAGTAGGAAGTTTTTCAAAGGTATGGCAAAAAAAAATCAAAATTAATTTAACAGTAATGATGAAGTCATTAGATGCAAACTTCATCTGCAGGTGTAAATTGATAATTTCTAGAAATCAAGAAGAACGATGGATGTCACCTGCATAAGTTGGCATGCCTTAGCTGAACATGTATTATCAGGGTGATAAAGAATTTCACCTTTTTCTGTTTACTTGTGCCTGTAAATTCATGGAGTGTTTTAGATGGGTTCTGAGGATAACATGCAAGAATAGAGTTCACTATGGACTAGTTAAAAATATGTACTGTTTCAAAAATTCTTCAGTGGGTGCTTGGAAATCAAATGATGATATATGCTCTGCTAGCCACAGCAAGTATTGCTTTTCAGTTTTTCATTTTTATTTTCATCTATTAAAAAACAACACCGTCTAAAGAGAAAGGATCAGTTAAAGATGACTGGGACAAATTACACAGTCTGTCACACTTGTAGAGGTAAATTTATTTGATTGTTTAACCAGGTGCACATTTGTTGTGCAACAATTATGCTTATTACTGTGCTTGAGGGGAGTCATTTTAGTATTTTTGCCCCCTATGAAATAAAGTACTTCTATCAATAGCAGGAATAGTGAATGATGTCCAGGATCTTTAGTCTCATTCAGTACAACACTGAACCCAGGGATGGGTGACTAGTTTTAAAGTAATCTGCACTAGTGTCCCAGTGAACTCCAGGTAGGAGTAAGTTAGATCCAGAGTGTACGTTTGTCTACAGAGGTAGCAAGCAAGTCAGCCACTGACATCTTTTTTCTTGGGTTTTTGACTTTATTGATGTTGAACCATTCATCTGACCTTTCATCCTCCATGAAAGGGGAAATATGGTTTGGTCCAAAACTGACATTTGTAATACATCTTTAATGTGTTCTGATGCACTTGAGAAGAGAAAGTGTTCTAGTACAGTGTGAGGTTCTACTGGGTAAGTTGAATGGATTGTACTGTGCATAGTTAAAGCATACACAGGTTGCAGGCTCTCCTAATGTTCCTGCATCCATTGGACAGAGATCAATGTGGCTAATGTGCTTAAGAAAAACTGTTAGGGAGACTAGGATGTGATGTTCTAGGCCAGAAAGATGCTTGGCTTTGGAAGGAAGCGGAGACAACTGGCACAAAGAGCTTTATGGTTTTGATGAAGTGAATTGAAAGTAAGAAGAGATGGCAGTAAAAACAGAGGGACTGAACTTTACAGGGCTATGGATCAATGTAAGCTGTACTGAGCAGAACACTGGAATATGATTTGTGAAGCACCCCTAATACTGGCAAAGGGATGGATTGAATAGTAATGTAATATGGGACACAGTTCATGGTTATACCCTTTGTTTTGGGCTGTCTGTAGAGCTGAATAGGGATTAGTGATAAACAGTTTTTCTTTCTGCTTTATTTTCTTTGTGCCCATGAGCTTTGCTAACATGTTTTAATAAAAAGCTGAAGCTGATCTTATGCACTGTTCAGGCTTTAGGCCTGAGTATTTATGCTGCCTTCTAATACTACCTCAGAGGTAGCGTTCATATATTTCTGAGAATATCTGTGTAAAAGTATAGGCCTCATTGAAGAAGTGTGTAACCTCTATATTTGCTAATTTTAGGTGGATTTTTCCCTTTCAAGGCCTCTGAGTATCTTCATAAAGCACTATGAAGCTATAATAGTCAAAGCCCTAGTGGTGAAGTCCACACTGCCCCAGAACATAGAAATGACCTGTTTATTACCTGTAATATCATGACTTGTTTCCTCGAACAGTAATTGATGTCAATTATAGATGGTGTCTATAAACTTGAAATTGTGTTGTTTATCTGCTGAGGACCTTGAGAGTGTGATCCTTCTAACTCAGCTACAGTAGTATAGATTCCATCTGTAGTGCAAAAATTGTCTAGGGACATAAATTACAGCAATTAAAATTAGCTAGAGGAGAGAGAATGATGCATTATTAATTGGCATAGTCATTAAAGGGCTGAAAAGAACCTAAAAGAGATACAATGTCAATACACAAGCACTAAAAGTGACAGGCAGTGTGCAAAGACCAGTGATTGTATTCAAAGCCTAAGGCCATTAAGACACAGGCAATTACGTGGAATTTTTTGACAATGGATTAAGATCACTCCAACATACTAACTATATGATAAAGTGGAAATTTTTAAAGAATTTTAAAAATTCTTTAAATTTTTTAGATGCAAACTTCATCTGCAGGTGTAAATTGATAATTTCTAGAAATCAAGAAGAACGATGGATGTCACCTGCATAAGTTGGCATGCCTTAGCTGAACATGTATTATCAGGGTGATAAAGAATTTCACCTTTTTCTGTTTACTTGTGCCTGTAAGATGCCTACTCTGAAGACTGGAATAGTAGTGAAATTAATTTCTACCTAAAGAATGTGTAGCAGTTTATTTTAAAGAAATTGGAAACAACAAAGAATTGTAAGGAAATCCCATCTATAATTTGGTGAATTTAGGCAGAGAATTACATTTTTCAGCATTAAATATAATGATCTGAGCTCATGTAAAGAAGATTAAACCCTGGTACACTTAAGAATGAAGATTTAATTAGGAGTCTTTTTATACCTCAGAAACAAAGTCTTGCCTGTGTCTTGCTGAGAAATGAAGCAGTGTGAGTAAGAGGCTCATAGTAATGTTGCTGTATATCAGCTACTTAATTTTTCATAAAACTTCTTGTCAGTGAGCTTCAGTGATTTACCTACCTCAGCTAATTTGCTTTATTGGAAATAATACTTGTTTTGTAAAATAGTTCACTTGTAGTGCTATAAATGAGGAGAAAAAATAGGGAAAGAATCTGCTTTTCATGACAGAACAGTTTTAATAATTGATTTGCAAAGCAAAGTAGGCTTCAAATACTAGAAGTGTTAGGACAGTAGTTTACTTGTTTTGACAACTAGTGGGATGATGTTTGTCTGCTCACTGCTGAGTGGAGAGTTAAAACTCCAAAGCAAACATCTCAACTTTTCTTCATCTAAGGGAACCTTGGGAATTTTTGGCTTTTAAAAACTTTCCAATAGTTTCCTATTCTACTTGCTAAGAATTCAGATTTCTAATTCATCTCACTGTCTACTCTAAAGTTTAAACATTGAATGTGATTAGCTTTGCTGAACAGATGTCAGATTGAATGGCCTCTGTTGATTCAGAGAATCTGAGTAGTGTCAGAGTTCAGTTACTGTGCTTTCAGGAAGGCCTCCTGTTGCCAAAATGAGCTTTCTTTTTTCTATTTCCAATTTCTATGCCAGAGTCTGCATCAGCATGCAACTGGAGTCAAGAAAAGCATGTATGTATAGCCACTGAAAGAGCAATACAAGTGCACAGCGACATCTTCTCTAAGCCGCCCATGCATTACTTGCTCCACTACCAAGTTGAGGGGGCTCCCTGTTTGCCTGTATTAGACAGGTACCTTTTTGCCTGAATGAATATTTTTGACCAGTTAGTGTCCTTCTGGATACCGAGAAGCAGATAAGCCATGACTCTTGTAGGTGTTGAGCAACGGTTAAAATCTACCGTGTAACCTCAGAGACAGCAAGAGCAAGGCCAACTTTACCTCTGTGTTTGGTGTAGTAGAAGAGTTTGCTCGTTCCAAGTTTAATGATTCAGCATTATCACTCTGAAATGGCTTTATTATATCCAGCACTTTATTGTGTTACCTTTAGATACTTTGCTGTTACATCTTCAAAACTGCATTGGTTTGAATTAACTATTTGGTAGTCAGAGTGGGTACCTTATGATACAGTGTGATTTATTATTGGTTTTGTTCTCTCGGGATGTTTCTGTGGTTCAGTGCATGATGGAACCAGAAGTTGTGGAATTCAAGGCCTCTGGGGTCTAAGTAACTAACAAACTTCCACTATTCCATTCCTGTCTTCCATTAATTTTTCTGCTGCTCTTTTCAGACTGTTAGACTGTATAACCAGTTCATTGCCTGAAGCTGTAATCATGTCAATCATTAGAATTGAACCAGAATGGTGAATATTCATTTCAAGTCATATAAGCAAATAGGTTTGGCTCGTATTTTCAAGCAATGTTTGTTGTCAAGAAAGGAGATATGTGCTCACAAACTCAGCTATGTTCTACCTTGATCCTTTGGCTCAGATTTCCTGCAATGCAACATAAAGTCAACTGCATGAAACCTAAGAACCAAATGCTTCATTACTTAAACACTAATATTTTATACAAAATAGTAGTCCAATTAAACAGGTTTTACTGGAATTTGCTGCTGATGATTGGTGTGAGCACTGAGCATTTTGCTTTAATTTACTCAAATAGTGAAATATAACAGGGAGATAATTGCATTGTTTTTACAGTGTAGTTACATTCCACAGCATCTGAATTTGGCACTACTTTGCCACATAGTATCAGAAAAGTAGTTGTTGTCTCATCGTGGGGCTGGGTTTTTTTTTTTGTTAGTGGGGAACTGAAAACCGTGCACAACCTGAATTGGTAAAATTATGTAGATAAAGACACTTCTATTTTAAAAATGAAATATATAAAGCTTACAAATTTGCTATAGTGATTAGTGAGAAACATTTGTATTATTGATAATCTTTTTTTATCTGGGGTGGGGGCAGAATAAGGAAAAGTTATAGAGAAATTTATCTTCTTTCAGTCAGTATTTGGTGAGCAGTAACCTTTTCATCAAGTTGTCTACAGCTGGGGAGCCAGTTCTTACTTCCCTGTCATTTCCTCAAAACTCCTGTATTAGAGTTGGTCACAGAAACTACGAGCTAGTCTGAGTATCCAGACAACGTAAAAGACCTCATGAAATGACTGGATTGAAGTCAGGTTGAAAGGTGATGCTAAACTTTTGTGATGCCTGTCAGAAGGGTTGAGTATTGCAGATATGAATCACCATGTTTCCATCTGAGTAAACAGGAGGCCCTACTGCTCAGAATTGCTGTAAATAATAATAATAGTAAGGAAGAAAGAGATATCAGCTAAGGTCTTTGTGCTATAAAAAAATAGGTTTCATTTAATGTTATTTGAAACCACAATTCAATGATAACAATTACAGGGTACCGTCTTACAGTTCTCTTGACAACAGACAGGAAATAGAGCACACAGTCTTCTTACAGAAGAAACAAGGATTATCTCCTGTAATTGCATTGCTTGTCCCTTATCTTGTAAGAACTTTGGAATGTGTTAGTGTCTCTTTGAGCTTTTTCTGACAGCTTGACATTGTTGAATTTTGAGAAAAGACTATACAGTTGTTTCCTAGGAAAAAGAAAAGAAAGCCTTTAATAATTTTTTAATATTTCTTTTTAAATTTTATTTTTTTGTGTGTGCGTTAAGAACTGTTCTCATGTGGAGTGGGGACTCAGCTTGGCTGAGGATGTTGTGGGAGTGGTCTTTCTGATTTAACAATCTTACTGAAGCACAAAAGCTAAAAACAGTGTCCGTTATATGATCCATGGTTTCATTTGCACGCCTAGCAGCTTTCTGGGCGGGAAAAACAACCCAACGAAACGGCTCCATTTATTTTGTAAATTCATTTTCTCTTCTTTTTGCTTTTTGACCAGTTAGTTTTTGCATATGCTGTCCTTAAGACTGAACCCAGCAAAGCCGAGTTCAGAAGGCCTTTCCACCAATAGTTCTTCTGATCTGCCAAGACACTGACCACCCCGGAAATACAGTCCTTGCATTTTGTTATTGCATTCTCTATGCTGAAACATTTATGAAAATATTTTTAATTGTACTATTAAAGTGAGTGGGCTATACATGAATTACAGTCTATGAACGATAGCATTTCCTAAATGTTAATGTTTTCCCTTTCGCTTCATATTTTTGCTTTTCTTTTGGATACAAGACCTTGCAAATCTTACTGGTGTTTGAGTGAAACCATTGTAATTTTATTGCCTTGTGTTATAGTTACATGAAAAGGTAGCAGATTGTGAGAAACTGGAATTCAGAGAACTTGTAGGTATAACAGGACAAGGCTTTCAAAATTTACTAGTAATTTGTGTGTATGGTACAATCTTGAAATACTCAATTTCAAATTTCTTCCAAAGGACCTTTCTTCTTGACAGTATCTTTTGCCAGACTGATGAAAATCTGGCCAGGGGAGTTACCCCATGCTGTTTTCACATATGTAGGCTAATGTGTACTGTGTTTAAAGATGCATCATTATTGATTTTCCTCTCTTGAGCTTCTTGTGTCATTTATCACATTTTAAGAGGTCAACTTTTCTTTAATAAACAGTTTATTAATAATCTTCATTCAGTTAACACAGCCAGGGAACAGCACCTCCCCTGCAGTAGTGCCACCTTTCATATCAGAACTACTTTACCTGCATTCTTTGTGCCAGATTAAAGCCATGCTGTGGATAATACCCCTTGCATATTCCCATTCCACTTAAAAAATAAGTGTCACTGGAACTTTTGCAGTGGCCTTTGACAAAATATATGATTTTAATCACCAGCAGGAGATCCTAGAGAGGTCACTGGCATGTGACCTGAACAACTACGGCATAGTAGCCATAGTGTAATCCAGTACTGACAACTAAGTGCTGTAGATGCAGGGTACATGACAAACTTCTGAGGAGACTTTTACTGGCCCACGTAGTTTGGTCTTGAGAATCTTTTGTCAGCATGTTACACATTTTAATTTGTGATATGCAGAAAAAATAAGCACATTAATTAAACATGTTGCTTGATAAGTTCATTTGATTTCCTCTGGTTCTCATATTCTGCACTGAGCTTAGCGGAATTGGGGTGGCATGACTTAGGACAAACAGGACAAAACATGATGTTGAGGGTCAGAAAGAAACAATGCTGAGAATTCCAGGAAAGAGCAATAGGAGCTTGAGGTCTTTATTTGTAAGTCCACAAATTCTCACACTTTTAGTTGCTCCTCTCTAACTGGGTTGCACAAGAACCTGACAAATTTAGCCATGACTTTGGGGTGGGGGGCTTTCTTCGAAAATATGAAGCCAACATTACTGCTATTCATACAGAGTTGATAATATCTATTGTTTATTGCATAATTTGCTAGATATTGTAGATGAAATTGAGGGTTTGTATGCACTCTCTTTTAAGATACAAATGGAGTTCTACGACTTAAAAATACAGGGGTTTTTTGGGTAAGCAGAGAAGAAGCCAGCTATCAAAATATTACATTGTGTATTGTTCTTGTTACAGTTGCTGGTGGGGTGCTGAAGTGGTGCTTCCTCTGAGAGAAAAGATAAGCAACTGAGAATCTACTTGAGCTAAATCACATTAACTGATCACACTTCTGTAACAGAATGTGCCTTTGCATTTTTCTTTTAGTGGGAATTTGTAGTTTTAACTTCCTTCTTAATCTTTGTCTCCTCTTTCCTAGCAAGGAGTGCTTTGTACTCTGTGGTCTCATGAGGTTATCGGCTATAATTTTCATTTATTACATTTTGCTTTCTTAGTTGACTCTTAATTGCATTTTATCATAACTTGGCATGTTGTTTAGTTGCTGTTTTCCTGAGGTCTGCAGCTCCCCTGCCCTCATCATGTCACTTTTGATTAAGCAATAGCAAAGCCCTTTACCCAGCTTCTAAAGGGTAAAAGTCAAAAATCAATAACTTAGTCAAAATGCCAGTCCTCCCAAAATGCAGTAGCAGTGAGAGGTAAATGAATGATTAAACATGATTAATAACAGTGTAATGGAAGATGCAAAGTAGGGAAAAGTGCTCACTTCAGCCTAAACTCAGAGATTTATTGCTGAGTACTGCAAATAATGGAATCATCAATCTTCCAAGGACTGAAAAAAGGCATCTTCTGCAGCCATTTTAAAATGCAGTGGAAAAAATCTTGCCTCTTCATCATTGTCTCTTGTGGCCCAAGAGGAGTCTTATATATAATTATAAAAGTGTATTTATTCTGAGTATAGACTACATGCTGCGTGAAGAAATAGGTATGTAAACTTGGTAGTTAAAATTGTTTGCTTCTTGTACAAAGTTGTCAAGACTGGAAGTTGTCAAGATTGTTGATTACTATGAATGTAATGATTACTATGAGGACTAGCTAGAGACAGGACCAGTTTCCTTACCTTGCTCACCAAAGATGAAAATATACAGAAATGGAGCGGAGTCAGTATTACATAAAGGAAAACTTTTGTTAGCTGCTTGTAGCTGAGACTTAAATTGTCCATGTCAGAGAAGAAAACCTTCCAGGCAAGTCCAGCTTCTGCAGGAAGCAGTGCTATGGATTTCAGTTAAAGTTCTATGTTTTTAGTGTTCTGAATTGGGGTTGCATCCTGGAAAAGAGTAATATCTAAGATATCTTGAAGCTGTTCCTGCACAGCAAAGTATGTCTGCATTTCTAAAGGTGTGTGGGTGGGAGCAAGCACAGAGAAGCATAGCAACCTCTTCCTGGGGCAGGTGTAATAGCAGGGAGTCCTGAAGGACTGTGTGTTACAGCACAGAGCAAGGTCTCTATAGATGTGGGGCTACAGCTTCCTCTTTCTGTAATGAAACCTTTTTTGGCAAACCAAAGGCTTCTAAAGGCTTCTCATTCAGTAGGAGAAATAGAGTAGTGGCAAAGTCTTTTTTTTTTTTTTTTTTTTCTTTCTTTCTTTCTATCTTTGAATAAGCTAAAGGTTGGTGTTAGGACTTGTTCTGTCTTCAGCATGAGAAGTCTTGGGTACCTTCAACTATTCTGAGTTCAAGGGCTCATCATTATCTTAGTTTTCAGTACCAACTTCTTGCACAGTTACATTCTAGATGCCTAAATTCATTCTGTGACTTTTAATGGATGTGTCATCACTGTTCTGGGTTTTATTCTCTCCATCATGTCTCTTGTGTGCTTCCTTGCTTCTTCCCTTTAAAAAAAAATCCTTTAAACTTTGAAATCTCTTTGTGCCTTATGTTTCACATAACCCATTAGCTCTTCAGAGAAATTCCTACTCTGATCTATTCCTCTCTTATATTCTCCTTATCTCCTTGGACCTACTTACCTTATACAGATGCATGTCTTCCCTAGATATATGGAGTCCACTCATCTTACACAAATCTGTTCTGGAGGATCTGTCTTCTTTGTGAAACTTTCATCTAGTGATTTTGATACTTAATTCACTTTCACAGTGAGGTCAGGAAGCTGCAGCCGTCTTGGAACCCTAGCTTGCATTCACTGTTACAAACTATGATCAAAATTAATTTGATTAGTATTAAACTAGAATTATATTTAGTGTTGCAAACCCGTAGTTGTAACTAAATTCATGCAGTGTACTAAATCTTTGTTTTCACGCAGAAGAGTATAATGCCTAGCATTTGGATCAAGCAAACTAGGTGATTTATTTTCCCTTCTCCTTTGCTTTTCCTGGCAGCATTCCCCTTTTTCACTTTTTGTAGTACCTCAAAATGTATAAACCATTTTCCCCCATAATGTGACTGAATATTTACTGAAAGTGTGACTTGACTTTAAAAGACAAGTCCAAGCAATTGCCCATAAAATCATACTGAGCTGGAGTTGGTCATATGAAACACATGTCATGTGAGGGATCAAGGAGTGGAGCATGTTGTGCTGTTTATGCCTTCATAATAGCATTTTGATTTGTTGTTGAAGCATTATTTCCACATTTTATGCAACTGAAATGCAGTTGCTTAAAGCAGTAAAACATAAAACTCCATAAACTCTGCCATAAGAGCTCTGACCAGTGTAATTGCTATAACTGAGGACTGATTGCTGTAATAATTTATACTGAGGAAAAGCGAGGGAGATCAGGCTCATGTCCTGTTGTTGGCTTTATATTTAGGTCTTTAAAGATGGTTCAAAGCATCTGTGTACACATTAAGGAACATGAAAGCAGAGAGGAGAAATCTAAATGACTAATGGTGTGAGAGGTTTACATATGATGAGTTCCTATAAAGCTAAAGATTAGCAAGTCTGAAGAAGAGTTAGAAGGCATTGACTAAGTATGTGGAAGTGTGAAAGCCAACCCCGTTTTTCTGTTTCATGTGACATGAGGACAATATTCAAGCTGTAAAAGCACAGTTTATTTGGCAACAATGAAAAAGACATGCTTTGCACAACATGTTGCTTAGCTTCTGTTTTGGGGATTTTTTTAAATGACTTTTGAACTCCTTCTGACTGTCTTCTTGTTTCCCAGAAGTTGCTTCTCTGTATCATTGACATGCTGCCCTTTCCTCATGACAGTTCACCTGAGTGCTTCTTACGCCCTTAAGTTTTAGCTGTTGTCTCAGGACTGATTAAAAGATACTGCTGTAGACCCCCACTATCTGCCAGCTGGATCAAAGTCATTCCCCTTTACATGCAACTCCATATTAATAGTCCAACATGCATTGTTTGATACTTTTTTCTGTGCTGTGCTACTTGAGAGGAAGGTGGACAGAGAACCCACAGATTAAGTTTTTGAAGGAATTTTTTTGGTTAACAATGTGGATGGTTGTGTGATATTCAAAGAAATGTCTGCATGTCTGTTTTCTCCTAACTTTAATAGGTAAATCCTAGGACAATTTTAGACAAATTATTTAGATGATAGGCAACATTTGTTATTTGAGGTGCAGTGAAATTCAAGCTGTTTGATGGCATGCTGCGAGAGAAATCTGAAGTTTATTTGGTGTAAAAGCTCTGGTGTGTCAGTGAAAGGGAATGATCTTGCTTTTTCATTTTACCTTTTGAACTCTGATCAGCTATGATGATCCATATATACCAATGGAATCCTTTTCCAGGTAGCGAATCAAATTACTTCCTTTATTTAAAAGGGAGATATCTGAAAGCTTTCTTCATCATTGCACAAGTCAGTTTTCAGACCTTCTTGTTTTACCAGTAATTTCACATTATTTTATTGCCTTAGACTTCAAATCAACCGCAGTATTTTAAATACATCTGTATCACTTGAGTTTTTGGCGATAGGACTAAACCGCTTTAAGTTTGGATGCGTAATAGTTGTTACCCATCCTGTTTTGTAACTGGGTCGGAACAAGGTCTTTTGAAATGCATGAGGTGGAAATGCCATTCTCTTGAAGAGGAAGCACCTTCCGCTTTGCAGGGTTGTCTCAGACCAGGGGTTGTATTATCCTCTTAATGCACTTGCATAACTCCCATTAACATTAATGGAAATTACATGCACTCGCTGTGAGGTGAACATACTCTTTTGTTGAAATGAGTGATCTATTGTGACAGATTTTCCAGTGACATTAAATCAAATTTAGATTCCTATACTAATGTCACTAATCCTAGTCTTAATATCTTTTGATGCTTGTAGTTTGTATTAATGCAATTGTAACTTTATATTGGGTCATGTGTTTCTTAAAATGGAAAATCCCATTTTCAGTCCTCTAGAAATACAGGGAGATAGTCAATTTTCTTCTTCAGTGTGAAAAATGGGCCACTGTATGGCAAACTTAGTATTTTCTTTGGCTTGGTCGTTACTGCTCGCAGACCCTGTAGTAGTATTTTACAGAGGTTGCATGTTGCAGGTAGGAAACTGTTGGCCTGAGGTTAGGGCAGAGGAATGCTGGGTTCCTTGTTCTCTTCCTGGCTTGACAGGCTAGCTCTGGGTGACTCAGCTGCCTTTAGACACTAATTCATGTCTAAAATGGGCAGAATCAGAACATCCTGGCTCACGGATGTGTTGTAAAATTGTCTGTAAATTGTTTCAAAAGTTCAAATGTTATCTCAGAAAGCAGTAAAAGAATTTTGTCACAATGTTAGCGAGATGTAGGTCCTGTTTTATGCACATCATGTGGGTCTATGGTTAGTGTAACTCCCCGTTAGGGAGTGGTTTATTTATCCCGACACAGTTGTGCTGTTGCAGCCCCTGGTGTGAACACTGCGGTACTGACATAGTGTTTCGCCTCTGTTGCTCATTCCTGTCCATACAGGAGCACATTTGGTGTCTTAGCAGTGACATCCTTGTGGTTGGAGGGGAGCGTGTGCCATTTCACTGTACAGTATCGTACAGTCAGCGCAGGACGTTAATTTAGGATCTGTCTGTGCGTAGCCAAGAACAGAGCCAACAATGAAAAAGTGTTCAAGACTGCTGGAGGAGGCTAACAAAGTCCAGATGAGGGCACTGGGGGCAAAGCTTGTTTTAAAGCAAAAGTCCTAATAAATTATAGATTGAACAGAATATTAGATGTAATAAGAAGCATCAGGAAATTCTGGGGTAACCTGTGCGGCATGTCTGACACCATCAGCATGGGAATGCTAGAAGAAAACATTTCATTCTTAAGGGTTGGGGTTCTTTTTAACATGTTCATCTACTAGTATCTTTGAAAGATACTTATTTCAGAGGTCTTTAAAGAATCCGCTGAAGAATTTACCGATTTAGATAGTTACCCAAACAAGTTCCAGGAGTAAAGTGTAACTGGTTGCAAGTAGTGTAGACAGCACCCTTTGTGAACACAGTCCCCGCCTCGAAGAGCTTTGTTAAGCTTTTCTGAATTGCTGATGAATTTTGGGCCCTTTAATTTTAACTGCACCAGTGGAACGGGGTCTGTTTGAGCATGACCTTTCAGAAGCGTTTAGGCTCTCCCTCACAGGTGTCTTGGGACAAGGTCCTGGACAGACGTAGGCCTTCAGACCCTTTGGGGTCTGCTGCCTCCGTCCTCCGCCCCACAGCGCTGGGCGTGGGGGGCAGCTGAATCTGGGGCTGGCAGCACTCGGCAATCGCTAGCGAGAGGGGACAAAAAGAGCACAGACTATGACGGGCAATTAAATTCCCCTTCCTCCACCCCTCCAAGGTGGAGCATATCCCCTTTGCTTATAAAGGTTCAGTGCACCGGGGGGGAGCTCAGCGTCGGCCCCCTCTCTCTGGAGCGGGGCTGCCTCTGGGGCCTCCCCGGTTCCCCCGTGCGCGCCGGGCTGCGCGGGCTGCGCCATCGTCTTCGCCGCGGGGCTGCCGCTGGACTTTGAACGAGCCCGGGGCTGGTGGAACAGGTTTCCGCCCTTGCGCCGCTTGCGTCAATCCCGGGAGGAGGATCCTCGAGGTAAATGAACTTTTTAAACGGGAAAAGGAGAAGAAGGGAGAGGAGGAAGAAGAGGCGGGGGCAGCACTTGCCCGAGCGATTCCTCTAAACGCTTCTTCGGAAGACGGGATTTGGCTGCTGCCCGGCACCGCGGCCGGAGGATGCGCTTGCCCGCGCCGCCGGGCCCCGGGCTCCGCGGGCGGGCTGTGGGTGCACCGGCCCCGGCCTGGCGCGGCTGAGCGCCGGCTCCGCGGGTAAGTGGGAAGCGCCGGAGGGGAGGTCCGGAGACCCGCCCCGCTTTGGAGCTGGGGACGGCGGGGCGGCCGTGCCCATCGCGGGGTTGCTGGCCGCAGAGCCAGGCTGCCATCGCGGGGAAGCTGGGCGGCGGGTTTAGGGTAGTGTGTAGGGACCGGGTGCGGCTGGAAGCGGAGTGAGGGGGCCCGGGGGCGGTGTGGTCCCACCGGCCTCGGCCAGCCCTGCCGGAGCTCCGCGGAGCTCCCCGCCCTGCTGCGGCCCTGCCGGCCCGGCCCG
>VXBN01005130.1:313766-427544 GCA_013397395.1 Sinosuthora webbiana
GGGGGCTGCGGAGCGGGGGTCCTGCCGCCCCCTCGCCAGGGGACAGGGCCCGGCCCGGCCGCGGGGGCTCGGGGAGTGCGGGCTGAGGGAGCCGCGCCGCGCCGGGGCTGTGCGGAAAACAGTTCCCCAAAGACAATTGATGCCGGAGCGCTCAGCTTCGCGTTTGGCACATCACCGGACGGATCCGGGCAGCGTGCGTATCTGAACGCCTGTGTGTGTTTGCAGCTGTAGAAACACAGGGAGGCTTTTTTATTTCCCTGTGTACAGCTACAGAAAATAATGTTTACTTGGTAGAACGTATTTGTGTAATGGTGTCTGGCTTTTGTCTAGTTTTTCTGTCTTTAAGCACTGGCATTCGTTGCCTTACGGTATTTTCAGAAGTGAAAGTCTGTGGTTTTTATTGTAATTAATACAAGTTAATATAATTACCATTAAAGACGGCATCTATTATATATAATTATGTGATGATAATAGGTAAAATAGCAAAATAATTCTTTGATTTTTTTCAAGTTGGTTGTTGCATATGGAGCAGAAAAGCGTGTCTGGTTTTGTGTGTTTGGGGGATCCAAAGAGCAATTTAACCTATCAGAGGGCTAATTAATTCTCTGTGTGTCACTGGGAAACTCTTACAGTAATATGCAAGCAGTGGACAGAAAGAAAGTAGATTGAACTGCCTAAAACATTTTTTAAAATATCAATTCCTAGGGAAATTTATAACTAATTTACAATTCTGCTTTATTTAAAATAAAGTTACAAAATACGAATGAGATTTTGTAATGTTACCGAGCTTTTCTGTGATATTTAGTTTTTGTCTAAAGTTCACCAGTGTAAGGCAAGCAAGTCAGAAGAATGTATCTGAATAGTAATTCAGTTCTCTAGTAGTCTGCAAGCTGTGTTCCTGACTTTAAATCAGTACAACTGTAATCTTCAAGAGTCACATTTAGCACTGAGGATTTGATTTTTGTAATTTCTCATAAATTTTTGACTGCCTGGGGGGAAAAAAAATCTGAAAGTAGAAAACTTTGAGCAGATGCAGCATGTTGTTAGATTACAGCAGTAATGTTGATACCAGTCTTCCCCTGGGAACCTGGTTAGATTGCAAACAAGATTCTTCCCAATCCACAGATGAAAATGTGTTTATCTCTTTCAGACACAATATAATGGTTTGAAGTGAGGGTTGACAGCTTTAGTGAGAAAAGACCTAGCATGACCAAAGCTCGATGCAAAGGAATGACTCCAGTTAAAAGAACAGCAGCACAGCGGAGCAGAGTGGATTTAATTGGGTTGGTTGCTAGGGAATGACTCCAGCACCATGTATTTCAGTGAATTTAAATGTTGGACGAATGGCACACCTAGGTCTGCTTAAATAATCCACCTGGTATTGGCTCCAGCCATATTGAGAGCAGGTATGTGTTGCCTCTCTCCAGCCAGTTTTCCCTCACTGTGTAGTTCCGGCGTGTGGCTCACATGCACTTACGCTGTTCTGTGGTGGCTGCTGGGCAAGTTGAACTTGTCATACCAATTCTGTATTTAGTGTTTTTAAAAAAGTTGGTATACTTATTTAAAAGAAAAACAAACCAAAACAAATAAAACCCCAAACCTGTTAATGCAAACATTACTAGAAGCAGTAATTTCTAGAAGTAGACTTGAAGCGGATATGTTTGATACAGAGATACAAGAATAGTCAGATGTTACTGTTGAATTACGTGACTTCAGTGAACTCTCACAGAGCTTATGAATGGGACAGTTGTGCTGGGACTTGCATTAGTGAGGTTGGGACGACCGGTCTATGCAAGCTACTGTCAGTTACTAATTTTGCATACATAGGGCCTTTTACGTCTGTGCCAGGCAATACTAATCAATAGCATGTTAAAAATGCCATCTGGGATAGAACTGACATCGGTCATCCCTGTGCATTCTGCCTCTGCTACTATAGAACTGACATTGATTACTGAGGGCAGTGTTATAATGAAGCCTTTCCTTGGTGTAAATGCTACTTGGAAACAGCCCTTTGCTGAGTTCTTTTTATAAATGGAGTGTGGATGTCTGACTTTATTTCTTCAACGTTTATAATGTGAGTTAGTGTAACGTTTTGTGTTGCCACAAAGGAGAAAGTGAGACGACCAGACTTTCTCAAAAGTAGCCTTATATGAAGTTTGATAGGCTTAAGAAAGTTCAGCTAGATGCCCCATCTGAAGAAGATTTCATAAATTTCTGGTAGCACTTCCCTAAATATAAAACATGACTGACTAGATTTGTTAAGTTTCTATGTGTAATCTGGAAGAAAGTAAGAGGCATCCCTAATTCTCGTGAGAACTACTATAGATTAAGCATCTTCAACACTGGAGGATGGCCTGCAGAGACCCAGAGAGCGGTGGGCCATCTGTACCACTCAGATCAAAATGCATCGTTGGAGACTGTGCTATATTAAAAGTCAAGGCAGACTGGGGCACTGCGGTGGAACTGTTCTGGCTTTATCTGTGACTTGCAGATTAACCTTGTTAACAGAAATGGGAAAAGAACTGTTAATAGTTCTTTTAGTTTATATAATTTATTTATTGTATATAATAAAATAACTCATTTCTTCCCAGAAGTTCATCAAAGACTAGGGGTTAAAAAAAACAATCTGTACTTGGCCACTAGCAATCCATGAGACACTCTTGCGCTGCTATTCTGATAACTACTTAAAGCTAGCTTTAGGACTGTACTGCACATGTGCTGTTAGTTGTGGCATGTATGTCTTGTGAAAACCTACTTTGAGAAATAGGTTCTTTTCTAAAATGGCTTGAATTTTCTTACCTTGTTATTGGTATGACTTTTGCACATAATTACATACTTTGACTTGATTCCCAGGACTACTTACCCTGATAACAATAGGAACATAACACATCACAATAGCTGAAAAATATTCATTGTGGGGGAATGAGAAAGAGGTGACAGGTTTGGTGGAAGATGCATGTTGTACCTGATATGACGTTCTCTCTTCCACTCGCAGTATCCTTTCAGAGATCACTAATTCTTTTAACCACAAATATACAAGTGTGGATAAAATCGCCGCAGGAGAGCAGTTTATATGCATCCCCAAATGTCTGAAGTATTTCATAGACAGCTAGGCAGCTCCCTGGGCTGGGGACAGCTTCTAATTTTAGTTACAAATGGAGTGTGTGAGGGGCAATAAACTGAGTAAGAGACTGGCTGAGGGGAGAGAGGCAATGAGGTCATGAGGTTACTTCCATGCATTTGTTTTAAAGATGAGAAAAATGTAAGAAAGACTGTTAAATGCACAACACTATAGTGAAGGTAGTTGTGACCAGATATAGCAAGAATGGGCAGCCTTCCAAATGCTTCAAGAAAAGTCAGCAGATGCTCTTATTTTGAGAAGCTGTTGGCTAGTATAGACTGAAGAATACCCACATGAACTTCCAGACCTTCAGAAAAATGTTTCTGTGTAATGAAAACATGTATACTGTCAGGTTTGGGGTTGTTTTAACAAAAGTACATACGTAGCAGTTTCTGAAGAGCAGAAGGCATATCTCTACCTCCTCCCTCAAAAAGCTTGTGTTCAAGAATGTGTGCCTGCTAAGCAAACTTTCTTTCTATCTTCCCCTGTTGAAACAGATCCAGGTTTCTTGCTCAAGTTGCTTTTGACTACTCTGGACAGTAGCAACACATTGACTCTGACATGATTCTTCCCAGCTGTACTGCTGCAGATGGAATTCTTAGTACAGGGGATGAAAACTGATTGGGCTTCTCAGTGTTTTTTTTGCTATAGCCTGGCATATTTCTGAGCAGCAGCAGCAGATACTAAAGCTGCATATGTACTATTTGAAAGCTCTTTCCCTACCCATTGGAACAAATGCTAAGATATTTAAATAAATTTTTAGTTTCTCAGAAAGAAGGTAATTTCACCTGCCTGTGAAACTCACTGGACAGACTAGTAAGGAAGGAGGATTTTTCATTTTCTCAAAACCCTATCAGTGTGCAGATTTGGAAAGTAGCTTTAATAAATATTCCATCACAGTATAGAAATGTATCTGTTGACTTGTGTGAAAGTTCATTTCTTATATGAGTACAGAAACTGACTATAATTTTTCAGACAAGTGGTTTTGCTATTGCATAAAAACTTTGATTAAGAAAGTATCTCCCAAAGAGCAATTGCTGACAGAGAGGAAGTAATAATGTGGCTGGAGTAAAAACTGTTTTCTGTAGGGACAGAATAGCCAACGTGTTTCTTAGGGTAAAACACATTGTGCTGTGTTCTTTCTGCTCTGGCATTTCGGGGCTTTACAAAAAAGCAGGGAGTCTCTCTTGCGTCATTTTTAATTGATTTTTCTTCTCTTACAAGAGATCATTGGCACCAGTCCAGAAAGGGACGGGGATAGTAGGGAATTCATAAAAAAACCTGACTCATTGGTTGCTGGATCTGATGAAATAATTAGTACTTGATATTTTCAGTACATTTTCGTGTTGTTATTTTGACTTCTGAAAGCAAGAGAAGATCCTTTTATATCAGATGATTGAGCAAAAAGATTTTTCAGCATGCTAATTCATTTTTTGTAATCTCCTTGTAGGACTTGCTAAGAATTTTTTATTGCCTCATTAACAGGAGTAGTACCAGTTAGATGTGCTCTGTTTTGCAATCAAGTCAATTTTGAGGTATGTGCTCTGATTTGCAATTCAGTCATAGGCATTGCAAGTCACTTTGGTGCATCCATTCCCAAACATTTGCAGTAATGGGCCTTCAAATGTCTTCATTATTAATAATGGTATTTTTAAAAAGTGTATCATCTTGGAAGCCAACAGAAAAGCTAAAGGGATCTTGCACTAACATCAAAGCTGTAGTAGACTTCAAACAGTGTCATATCATAGTTCCGAGATCAGGGCAGCTTTACTCTTTAATGGAATTTGTAAGAAAAATCAGTGTATAAACCAGTGTATATCAGACCCTCTGTCTGAGTGCTCTCTGACTGTGCAAATATGTTGTTAGCTCAGTTAATTCTGCTGCAGTCCTGTTTAAAAATAATGATAGAGATAGTTTTTTTTCTCTTCAACATCTGCATTTTCGATATAAACAAAAATATCATATGTAAACAGTTCACTGGAGGGAAGAAGAAGGAAAATGATTGCTGTTTATATGTATGAAAGCAAAAGAATTTGAAACCCTGCTAAATCCTTGAACTTGCTGCCAGATCTGAGCTTTGAGTGAAATTTCATTGCCTACGTTGATAACAGCTTATGAATTGAATTTTTTAAGTTTCTGCTTCTAGCTGGCACTAGAAAAATAAGTGTTTGCTTTGTTTTTGTTTGGGAGTTTTTTTAGGCTTTTTTCTTAGGAGTTAAGATTATTTCAAGTACATTGCTTTTTACTTCTTTGGAGGGGAACCTGGCTGTTCCTTGATGGGTGCAGAGGGGTGAAAATAGATAAATACATGTTTCCCTCTCCCTTATAGGCGACCTGCAAAGAAAAAGAAATAGAAGCCGTTAAGCTACCTTGTTCAGAAAGAACATTAAATCAGCACAACATGGCACAGCATAGTATTGTCCTTGGATTATTCATGGTGACTGTTTTCTCACTGTTGGATGGAAGTTCAAGTTTCCTGTTAAATCAGCGTCTGAAGGGAAGATTTCAAAGAGACCGCAGAAACATCCGCCCAAACATCATCCTTGTTCTTACTGATGATCAGGATGTAGAACTTGGTAAGAGCCCAGTATAAAGAGAGTTTTAGCCAATGAGTATGACACTGTTTTTTCTTGAAGCTAGAGTCCTACGTTCAAAATAAGAAATTTTTTTTCAGTGTGAAAAATGATAGGAAGAAGAAGTTTAAACCTGCCTTTATGTAGAACATACTTTCCATCTGCTTGCAATTCAAGGACAGCAAAAGTTAGTCCCAAAATGTTAAAGTTCCTGTTTCTGTGGTAATACACAGTACATGCCTGTCTGTCTTCATCTAAACACTTAAACTTTGCCTCTGGCAATTGCAGGTATAAGTTGGGAAGCTGTGTGCCAAAACAGTAGGTTTAAATTCATAGCTGATAATTGCATTGTGTAACTGTCCAAATTCTTTTGTGTAATTGCAGTCATTCATTACATATACAATTTAAATTTTATTTATTTAAATGTTACCTAACACAGTCATACTATTCTTGTAATTGTCCATTTAGATGTGTAGTTGATAACTGACCAAAATGACACAGAATGAAAATATCTACTCTGTTATCAATGCATGTTAATTGTTGAAGAAAGGAGATGAAGGTTAAACACATGCTTTGCCTAATGATTTGAATAATGAATTAACTGACAGGGTTTGGCTTTTGTTGTGTTACCTGAACAAGCTTGTATTTACCAAATGCTGTCTTTAGTTATGAGAAGTGATGAACACAAACTGGTTAACATTAATAATTTTGCATTAGAATTACACTCTCATGTGTGTATAAAGCCCGAGTCATCTGAAAAATGAGAACTCTTGCTATGTGTAATCTGGTGGGGTGAGTTTTGCCACCAAATATTTCTGCATCCGATTTCTAGATGGATAGGAAAATTTGGAAAACAGACCTCACAGAAGGAATAGAACATAAAATGAATCAACTTGTGCTTCTCATACGCTTACTCATCTTGTTGAGAAGTTAATCACAGCAACATGGCAGTCTTTTTACGGATGCTTCCTTCATATCAATAGTACTGTATCTCTGCAGTATCATAGATGTCACATTCTTCTCTGAGGTGGTAAGAAAGCCTGCTATGGAAGTAATCTCATCAAAGTAAATGCCATTCAAATTACCAGGATCAGATGTTGTTGTCACCTTTTTTTTAATGGTTATTTAGATCACAAGTAAAGCAATTTCAAGAACGTGTATCCCAAAGAACCTAAGTATGTTTTCTTGCAGGCATGGAAGGTGGTCCTAAAAAAATGTGTTGTCTTCTATTTCATGCTAGCCTTTGTGTTTCTGATGCAATTGTCTAAGTCCTTTGGGCAGTATATTTCACTTCTCTGATAACTTGATGCTTTCCAATTTCAAGGATAATGGGCATGTGTCCGTGCAAATTAGGTTCTAACTAAGGAAAATCCATTTGATGAAGCTGAGATTGGAAATTCGTCATTTGCCACTAATGGCTTTGGGAGACCCAATATTTGTTTGAATTAATTTTTATTCTTGTCAGTTGTCTGGTGAGCTGTCCAAGTTAATCAAAATTGCCATTTGTGGTGATTGTGGTTAGTGCATTTAAGAAAGATGAAAACAAGATGTGAGTTACAAATAAAAGCTAAGGAAAAGTTGGAAGCTGTGAAAGCGTAGCAGAGAAAGCTGTGGGTAAGATTTTATCTGTCTTTAAGAATACTCTGAAACTGATGGATGTTTTAGCTTTCATTGTTCCTTTGTAGCTCCTTTGGAGGTGAAAGGGAATACAGCACAATCTCAAGTGCCTTTAACAGCCTTTCCTTTATTTATTTAAAGATAGATTCAGCTATGTGCCAGTAGCAGGTGGAGCTTACCAGAAAGACAGTGTTGTCCTTTCCTAAAAGGATACAGCTTTTTTTTTTTTTTTTTTTTAATTTGCATTACTGTTAATCATGAATTTTACTTGGGAAACCAAACCTCAGCCTTGTATTGGAAGAAGGAAAATACTGATGAAGGGCTGGTAGATTGAATGCAGAATCTCTGGAGGACATTAAAGGAGAATGAGTGTAGATTGTAATGGTTACAAATGGGAGATGACAAATGAGAACACCAAGAACTACTGACACATACATATTTGATAGACTGTCTAATAAAAAGAGTTGTATTGACAAGCATAATACAAAGAAGAGGAATATACTGACAAGGAATAATTAATTAGGGACAAGGACTTTTTTCCCCATTAGAGACATTTAAATCCAAATTAGTATTATGCTGATATCCCTTGTGTGGTGGATTCAGCATCTCCAGTTGAGTTAGGCTTGCCTACCATACTACTGTGGCTTTAACAAACCAGCTCATTTAATAATCTAGTTGGAGAAAGATCTGATTATTTAGGAGCTATTTCAACCATATTAGAGAAATCTGAGTGAGAGGTGATTTGTATGTTTTGAGACCTTCCTCTGAAAAGCTACGAAAGTAGCATGGAAGATAATTTTTCTTAGTTATCATATGTGGAGATGGGGCTTCAGAGCTTTGTTAAATGTGAGGGTGTCTTGGAGTGAAGAAAAGGAAATGAAGATGTTAAAAGGGTGTCTAATAGAGTTTCAAATAAAATAAAAAGATTAAGTCTTTCAGGGACAGTTAATTAAAATTAACTGATTTTTTTTTTCAGTTTATTGGAAAAGAAATTTTGAAGTTGTGTTTCAGAGTAAGCAAATCACTTGATACTTAATACAAGTTCTTCAACAGTTGGAGCTTCATAAGACGCAAATTATTCCCTCCAACAAAACACAACTAATAGGAAGTCAGTATTATTTAATAAATAATTGGTATATTTTCTCCATTAATATTAGTCAAAATATCAGCTTTATCCCTGAGGTGAACTGTGAAGATATGCAAAGCAAAGTTATGGAAAGCACACACTTCAAGTGAAGTTTCAACATAAAGTTTGCTTAGCTTTGTTCACTGAGTAACTTTAACACATCACATTGATTAAACTTCCATATCTTCACAGTAGTCCAATGAATATTTTCTTAAAATGGCTTTGAAATTTTAACTGCTAGATTTTTGTTTATTATCAATGGTTTTAGATGGGTAAGAGAACATTTTCTGAATTAAATATTGGCACTTTCAAAGCATGATTTCCTGTCGTACATCCACTAGTGAAACCTCAGAAGGTTTTCTAGCTCAGAAGGTGATGTGGTAAGGTTGCACTTGCTGATTAACACGTAAGTAATCTGCCAGAGAAGGGATGTCTGTGTATTGGAGGTAAACTGAAGAAAATAAATTTTGGTTGGCTGGTTAAGTGCTGTTTAAAATATTTAAAGCTGGCCTATTTAAGATTATACAGAAGAGTATGCTGGATTTTTACCTTGCACTGCCCTGTCACTCTGTATTAGTTCTCAAGCTGGAGAAGCAGATTAGATCATATGTTTTTGTGTTAAAGACTGTTGATATATAGGGCATTGTCATTACAGCAGTTCAGTTTCTTTAATAAAAGAAGCTTACTGTCCCCAAGGGGAGTCTTAACATGTACTGTTATTTATGCATAGATGCCTCTGTCATTTAAAGGGGTTGTTAAATTGTATTTCAATATTGGGATGATAAAACATTCTTTCGGACTGCCTGTTTATGCCTGGGCTAGCTCATAAGACACCACAGAGGGAACATCCAGGGTTTTCAGGCTCACATTATGTATAATTAGCTGTTATAACTAACTGTGTTGCTAGTATCTTTAAGCACTAACACTTAACCCACAGCTATTACAAAAACAAAAAAGTAAAATCTTGCTTTCTTCAGAAACTCCTTGTTGATATGTGAAGTTTAGCAAGTTCTAAGGGGACAGTGCAATAACTTGCCTTTGTTCTTGTCACAGAGTGATGTGACATGTGCTCTGACCTGAGAAATGCACAAACTGAGTTTGTTTTGGTTTTTTTTGTTTTTTTCTTTAATACTCATTCCAACAAAGTGGTCTCAAACTAATGCCATGGCACTTTTTAGGTAAAATGACCTACGGTAGCAATTGACCTTCCTTCATGGTGCCAGAGAGTCAGATTTCGTATGTGGCTTATGAGCACTTTCCCTCTAGGTTTTGACTCCTGGTTATGTCAATGTGCTCTGTATCAATCAACTTCCTGTTGCATTTTCATCATGAATCCCTGCATAAAGAGCTTAGAAGAAACCTAAATCCATTATTGACAGAAACAACATAGTTTGTGCCAGATGGTTGCAGGATGCATTGATTACAGCTGAACTGTTAATCCAACTCAGCCTTGGGCAAGTTAACCCCAACCCTACTGTAGCACGAGCCTGTACCTTCCTCTCTGTGTTGTCAATTGGCTTTCCCTGCTCATAACAAGAAGGGAGGGTTGGTGATGAACAGGTTTCATCTCCTCTGCAAGGTTGTGGTGTTGACAGGTGCCATGACAAATTCTTTAGAAAATTGCAATTCTTCCTAGATCAAGAAGATTTTTCCTAACTTACTCTGATGCAGTTTTAACTATTAGTCACTGATAGAGGAGGGAAACTAAATTTCTTGTTTCTATGATCCTTGGTGTTTCTGGGTTTAGGAAGAGCACTGCTATGGATCCAGATTTAGGTGGATGACATCTGGGGGGATGTCTATGGTAAAGATCCAGTCTTTGACCAAAACCAAAGTTTTTAACAGTTTATTTCTGTTTAAATAAACAGAAAAACCATTTGGCAGCACTGTGGCGTTCAGTAATTGTTGTCAAAAATATTTTTGTTCATGTTATCCCAATTTATCTAACTCCCTTGCTTATTTGTTTTTAGACAATGAGTATATAATACATAGTGTTACCTGCCCCAAGTAGTAATCTAAAAATCTGATTCTGCAGAATCAAGCCTAAGAAAATGTGGATAGTAAGACTGTTACAGAATGGATGAAGCAGATAGCTAGAACTCAATGAACCTGTTTAGGAAATAATTATGGGATCTTTTCGATGTGTTTCGATCTTTTCGATTCAGTGACAATTACAGAACTACCACCTCACGTTAGGGATTAGAATGATTTAACTAGAGAACAACTCTAGCAGACCGTTCTCAAGCAGCAGTTTGAATTAAATATTCTTCCAAACTAAGTGATTCTGTGGTTACAACTCTCAGCCTTTTGCATAAGGCTGGCACAAAAGGTAGTATATCAGGTTTCTTGTGAAACCAAACATTAAATAACACTTACGGAGTTTGCAAGCTTTGGTCAGGGTTGCTGCATAAAGTGCTTTTCATCCTCAGTTGCTGAAATGGTGCTAGCAGCTCCAGAGAGGATGGATGTAGAGATGCTGCAGATAGTTATGGTTGTAAATCCTGGATTTAGAGAGAGAGAAATAAAAGAAGCATTGTGATCTATGTCAACACATTTGAGTCAAATCTTTACTTAGGACTTCAGTATTTAGTCCTTACTGAAACGATAGGAGAACTTCACTGAGGCAGGATGAGGAATCTCTCTGGATTTGGGTTCACTCAGAGGTAACAATGCCCTTACTACTTGTGCTTCCTTCTGGTCTCTAATGTAACATCTGAGCTCTTGTGACTGAAACAAGACAATTCTGAAATGTTCTCCCTCTTTCAGGTTCTATGCAAGTGATGAATAAAACAAGACGTATCATGGAGCACGGAGGTGCTCATTTCATCAATGCCTTTGTGACCACCCCCATGTGCTGCCCGTCTCGCTCCTCTATCCTGACAGGGAAGTACGTCCACAACCACAACACTTACACTAACAATGAGAACTGTTCTTCTCCATCCTGGCAGGCCCAGCATGAGATACGTACCTTTGCAGTGTACCTCAACAACACAGGGTACAGGACAGGTAAGATCAAGGCCGCCTCCATCTGAAAGCTTCCTTAGACTTACTTCTACAGAGGCTAATGTATATAATATTTTAATTCTAATTTCTTCTTGACTGCAGCAGTGCATAACACCAGAGCTGAAGTGTTGGTTTAGCTTCCTTGTATTTTTACTTGAGGAAATTTTTATTTACAAACAAACAGCCAACAAAAATCCCAAGACTTCTGTTTTTCAGAAGGTGGCAATAAAATACTGTGCATGTTTGAACTGAAGGCCTAGCAAACCTAGAATATGACCTACAATTACCTGAAGTGTGCAGAAAACCCAAGAAAGATGCTGTGAAAACGAATTAGTGTTTTGACTTTTTTCATAAAACTGATATATTAAGCAAATTAAGAATAAGAGAGAAGGGACTGCTCCTTTTGTGCTTTGGGGCGGTCAGCTGGTACGATTTCTCTAGACAATCAATTCCCAGAAAGGTGTTTAGGAATAATTGGCAAGATGAACTGTACTCCTGAGAAACAGATGTGCACACACTCTTTGCATGCATGCACTTCAGGAACAAATATCATGTAGAAAGGATTTCAGAAAACATGTGGCTTATGTTTCACATCTAATTCCATCTTGCTTCCCCCCGACATCAGATTTAGGTCCTTGCCTGTGACAGTGGTTTTGTTACATTTCTTGCTAATGCCTTTTGTCACGATGAGAAATGGGAATAAACCTGTTTCTTTTTGTGTTATTTATAGTGTATATGTACTGCAGCATTGTATTACACTCGTTATTAATAGTATGCATCTTTTTGCCTTGAATTCATAGTTATTTGATGTTTCCATTAACTAGTATAAGCCTTCAATAGTAATTGTAACAAGATCATTGTTTTCTCTCTAACTATTCACATGAGTCTTGTTTGTTATTACTCCAAAGTCTTTGTCTTAAATAAGTGATTTCCTTGTTTTGTTTTTATAAAATGAAGACCTGAATTAATCTGGAAAGAAATAAACTAGGGGAAGTGCACATACTTTATTAATTGCTTGGTGTTCCCTCCGTTTGTTGTTCCTGGGACGAATACCAATGAGCATATGAGTACCAAACCAGGGTTAATGTTTTATTCTTCACAGATTATTTGGTTGGTGCTTACTGAGCTTTGTCTGTTGTAATACTGTTTATATTTAGTGGTTGTATTTCAAGATCCTGCAGTTTTTACTAACTTGCATAGCTATTGCAAGTGTCCTGGTGTTCATATGTCTTATATTTTTTACATTAACTTAATGTTTAAATTTAGGTCCAAGATCTTGGTGTACCTTTATTACATTTTCAGGCTACCTCTCTTAATTTGGAAGCTAAATTCATGGGAACACATATAAATAGGGTTTTTACAAGTACAAAGTGATAGTAAGGTGAAAATGAGGTCCTCATGTTAAGTGTGACATGCTGTTATACAAATTTAAATGGAAATTGCCATAATTGGAGGCTGGCATTCATATCTGTTCTCCAGTTAAGATCTGGAGTTATCCACTATGAGGGATGTCAGCGGTAATAAGGTATTTTTTACCTTTTTTTTTTTTTTTCTTCTTCTCTCTCCCCCTGCCTCCCACCAAAGATTCATTACCTTTACCTGCTTCAGAAACAGCAGGAGATTGTACTTGAGAACCACGTCTACTCAGTTTCTCAAGTTTCAAAAGAAGCCTGCTAAGGAGAATATTTTGAAGGTTATGAATAAAGTTTCTCTGAAATGGAGAGTCCTCCTGGAGCATGACTACAGTGAACAGAGGAAGATGTGGAAAGCACAGGAATTAATTGATTGGTTTTTATTTTTGAGGTCCTTTGGTTTGCCCTGCAGATGTACAGTTTAGCTTCTTAATTCCTTGGTTTTGGAGTGGTTTGTTTGTCTGTTGGTTTGGGCAGGTTTTTTGTTTGTTTGTTTTGGGGTTTTTTACGGCGTAGAAAAAGAGGCAATGAGGAGTAAAGCCTTTTGAGGCTTGCTTTTATATTTCAGTTCACAACCTTGGAGTGAGAAAGCCTTTTAATCAATTCATAACCCAGGCCTTCTCCCTGTGTTTTTTCTCTCCTCTTTTCTCTTTTGTGTAATCTTGAAGGCAAAAATAGTAGTCTCCTACTCTACTTCATAGCTTCCATCTGGTTTTCTTTTCTGCTGCTGGTTTCACATCTCCTTTGCCACTTCTTTATCCATTGTGACTTCCCTGTGTTTTGTTCTGTTGCAAAAGATGATTGTTCTGGGGATCAGTCTTTCTGCACTGTAGTGTGCTCTCTGGGGTGGTGGCATTTGTGGCTGGGGTCTATAGAGACTTTTGCTGCTGCCCACACCTTTGGGAATGTGCTAGTCCCGTGCAGGCAGGAGGGAGCAGTGTGATGCAGGCTTTTGTGCAAGAGAAAAATTGGAGATGGAAAAGGTGCATCTTTCCCCTAGTTTGTTTGGTTTCAGCCTTGGTTGTCAGTTTTATACTTTTTAACTTTGGCACTTCAAAAAGCTTAACCAACTTTGTTAGGTGCTATACTTGAAAGACTAGAGAGGCCGAGCTCAAGGGAAGTTGAGTCTTTGGCTGTAAGAGCCGGGCTTTGACTGTCACTTTATTTGATCAATTACATGGGAGTACAGAGGGTGGGTTTTCTTTCTGCGAGGGAAGCCATTGAGGCAATTGGTATTACAAGTGTGTTGTGTTCTGCATTAACCTGTCACACAACTTAAAAACTGCCAGTGTCCTGAATGGCAACACATGCTCTTGTTATGTAGGCACTGCACCTTCCCACAGCTCGAGTTCCCAATCTCTGTATATTCTCCTGTAGCGTAATGTGGGAAATTGGGCAAGAAGGGAAGTTTGTGTAAGTAAACTAATTCAGCTGATGAATCAATCTTTAGAAAAGTCACTGTAAGGTATAAGGTACATTTGACTATGGTGTTTCTGTTATGCCTTCTTGCTATGTTTCTGCTTTCTCTACCCCTAGCTTTCTTTGGAAAGTACCTTAATGAATACAATGGCTCCTATGTGCCTCCTGGTTGGAAAGAGTGGGTTGGATTACTTAAAAATTCTCGATTTTACAACTACACACTCTGTAGAAATGGCGTGAAGGAGAAGCATGGATATGACTACTCCAGGGTAGGTCCTGTTGATTTATTTCTATTAACATTTGGACACCACCACAAAAAAGCTGCACTTCATGGTTTCAGTCGCTCTTTGTACTTGAAAGCAGCTATGTGTAACATTATCTACAACCAGTAACAGTAGTGTTGGGACATTGTTACTTTCCATTCTGGGAGGGTTATGTTACCGAAAACATTGCTACTAACAGCGGAAACAAGTAAAGTGTTCTTAGACTGTGTTAAATATTACAAGCTGAAGATGTGAATTTAGATTTAAATGCTTCATGTTAACTACTTCTGTGCTCTGTATGATAATTATGGTGGCAGTGGAGTTACACAAACATAAATGAGGTAAGAATCCATTTCCCTCCAGCTAGACCTACTCTTTTAGTTTAAGGAACTTCTTTCACAGCAATGATATTATGTAGCATTCACAAAATCTTGGTACAATTTATGGCAATTCCGGATGAGTGGAGAATTTAACTGTTACGTTTGTATTTCTGTGCATACAGATGAATGTGTTTTCTAATATCCTTTCAAGGATGTTATATCCTGACCAAACTTACAAAAATCCTTCATAGTCATTGTCACATGCAGTTTTATTTTTTCCTCATCTAACATGTTACAGCTGAATACCTGTTTACAGTCAGGAATAAAAAGTGTTCCTTTCCAAAGGAACCAGCTTTAGTGAAGTCCTAAAGTAGGCAGAAGTGACTCTGAAGTATATGATGGTAACTACATCTGTCCATAAACTGCTCTAGGTTTAGTGTATAACTAAGGAGGTTGACTTACTCTGGAGTGATTTGTAATGTATATTTGTTTAACACGTGTTTTGTTCACTTTCTCTTATTGATCGCAAATCCTGCCTTCCTATTTGTGTTGCATTAGCACAGTGTTCACAGCCAGTTTCTCCTTTAAAAGGTTGATGTCTGGGGTTTCCTGTCTGTGATTTCCACTTTCCTTTGCCCTGTTTGCCTTTTATAATTGATTGACCTTTTGCTGAGAGATAAAACTTCACAGTCTTCTAGGGTTACCTTTTCCATCGCCAGCTGCTAAGGGGAAGGGGCAAACTACTGTACAGAATTATTTGTCTTCTATTTTCCTTCTGATCTATGAAGAATGACAGAGTTAATCTTTACAGCTGTGTACTGAAATGTTATGATGGAAATATAACTTGTGTGGAACAGTGTCAGTCGAGTGATTTCATGGGCACTGTTCTCCATCTCCATTGTACCAAGGAGCCAACAGGGAGCTTTATGTTCCAATACCTTTAGCTCTGTTTTGTGTATGCAAGACATGAAAATGTTTGTTTTCGCTTGTTTCAGCTTTGCTTACGGAGTTTTGTAATAAATAAAAGAATAAGGATGATGAAAATAAAAGCTTTTTATAATCTTCATGTTCTTGCATAATAAACAGCTACTGTAGAAAACAGCGTGCAGAACAATGGCACTAGTTGATGCTAACACTGGAGTTCAAATGAGCAAACAGAAGCTGAAATGGAAGACTTTTTCTCTTTCTTTCCTGCCATTTTTGTTGCTGGAAACGTGATTTTCCAGCAATGACCAATATAATCAGATTTTTTTTTTCAGTCCTGTCTATTAGCATCATTAATGTTAATTATGTATTGGTGGAAAACTAGAAAAAAAACCCAAATCACTGATTTTTCTGTCCTCTAAAGTAACTGGAAATCAAATTCTTTCAGATTTTCTTACAGGACATATTCTACTTTAAATTTTCTTTTTCAGTTTCTGTCAACATTTTTTAGATTCATTTTAACTTTGTACAACTACAACCTCTACAATATGGATCTTCAAAAAATCCTGTAAGAGATCAGTTAAGTTAAATGTTTTTATTTGGTGTTTTGGCCTGGTAAATCCTGGGTTTGCAGTGATTTTCACTTTCACCATGTGGAAACCTGTATCTTTAAAACGAAATTGGAAAACTGTACTCTTCTAGAGGCTAAATCAAAGATGAATTGCATGCTTAAAGTCATTGACCAGCTTAGAAAAGCAGCAAGATTAAGGTTAACGGCAGCGTGTTTTTGAGGGCACTTAAGTATTCTCTCTCAACTGTGAATATTGTCTTGGGCATTGAAAGCATGTTCAGAAGTCAGTTTTGCTTTGGCACGTTTTCCCTTCCCCTGTGTACTTTTATGAGTGGAAGTCCTTCATTTGATGCCTATTTAGAGTGAAAATGCCATCCCAGTAACAGTCATAATCGTGGCAGTTCCGTAACAGTCGTGCCTTGTGTTGGGACCAGTGTGTAAAATGATAGGTGGAGTCTTTACCAGCCTTGTTCTGGGGTAGACAACAAATAACTTGGGGGCAGTAAATATAGTCCGAGGGAAAGGCTTCCTTTGAATGACAAGCTGACTTCTCAGACCAAGGAGCTAACAGAGGTGAAGAGGAGCAAGTGTCTTAACTATGGACAGAAAGCTGTCTGCAAAAGGAAATGCAATCCACTCTGTACCACACCTTGTACTTGTTGGCTTGACCAGAAGCAGATGTTATGTCTGATATTACATTCTGCTGTGACATGACAGTTATTTGGGGTTTTCTTAAGGTGTAGTGTCATATCCTACTCATGTTTGAGGGGCATTTATATTTGTAGTGTTTCCTGGGAAGCAGCAAAGGGAGAGCATGGCTTGTCATTAAAAATCCTGTCTTCAATACCTATAGCTCTTGCAGATATCGTAAGAATGATAATATTTCTTAGAAAACGTGGAGATAGTCCAACTCTTCTACAAGAAGTTTTCTAAATTCTCAACAATATATGTGATAGAGCTATATATCTATCACATTGTCACTGTAATATTGAGTAAAGTCTTTGGTCCAGTTAGCCCACCATCTTCGCATGTTAGTGATTTCTGGTTCAGAAGGAGGTTAAAAAAAACAACAACAAACCATCAAGCCATTCAGATTTTCAAAGTATTTTTATGATGTAAGGTTGGACTATACTCCTTGAAGATACTGACACTAATAATTTTTTTAAATTCATACCTGGTTATTGTATTTAGTATTGTGTTTTTCATAATGTACTTACCCACTTTAGGGAGAAAGGGTGCTGATTTCCCTTAGTGCCATTCAGTTCTGAGAAAAAGCTAGAAGCTGTTGGTCTTTTTATTTCTAGACAGTGAAGAAAGAATTATTTGGTTCTAGTTTTTTGAGTTTTTAACATCTGTAGCTTACTTCCTCCTTGTACCATTCTAAGTGAAGTAGCTTCTTTTTTCCTATTTCTTAGGATACCTCAGATCTCTCCTTCCTATTGCCCCCCAGTTTGAAATTCCTTTTCAAGTGTCTCATTATACTTTTGCTTCTACTTGCAGGATTATCTGACTGATCTGATTACCAATGACAGTATTACCTTCTTTAGAATATCAAAGAAGATGTATCCTCACAGGCCTGTACTGATGGTTATAAGCCATGCTGCTCCTCATGGTCCTGAAGATTCAGCCCCTCAGTACTCACAGCTCTTTCCTAATGCCTCAGAACACATGTAAGGAAAAAATAAAACCTTTGATTGATTTTCAGGTTCTGGAATATGGAAGTTCTGGGTACCTCAGGGAGAACAATGTTTTCTTTATTGTACTCTTTGCGTAACTTTGTCACGAATATGTAAGAAGAGTTTCCAGATTTTTTTTTTTTATCTCTTCAGATTAGTAAAAGTGTCTTGAGAATGGCTGCTGCATCTAGAACTCAGAACTGTAGCTCATGGAGATAAATGAAAAGATTCATGTTGAATTCATTGGACATTGCTACAGACTATTTGGGAAGTAAAGCACTTTTTATTCTGAGCAGGGTGAACAAAATCTGGCTCGTGGATTATAATCTCTTCAGGGGAAGAAACTCTATCTCCCTGTCCTTACTTATAAACTCTAGTACACTATACGTATTACTCCTGTTTCATGTATGGAGAGAACGGAAATACAGGCCTGCAGCACCAAAAATTGCACAGGCTAGTTCTGGATGAGCTGGTATGTCTGTACATGATGCAATGTCTTGAACAGATCCCAAAAGCAGTATCACCTGGTTCCTGAAGGAACATGTTCATAAGTTCCATGTTGGGATGTTTCCTGGTCATAGCACAAAGACATTTTGAATGACAGCTCTTAATGCTGCATTACAGGTAGCTCCTCACGTGGAGGTAAAATGAATGCTTCTCCCAAATCACCTCTCGATGCAATTGAAAACATTCCTACAGTTCTAATTGCTGGCTTCATGTCTTCCTTGATGTTCAACATCTGTAACTTTCTTCCTATGTGTTGCCCCCTCCCCCTCCCTTTTTAAGGGGAATTCTGTTTTACTTTGGGTTTGTGGAAGAGCCACCAATTGTCAGTTGGTGGCAGAAGCTTCTCAGGCCTAGTCCAAAGTCCAGTGAAAGACATTTGAGCTTTTTTGTTTTATTTAAAATAGAGTCTAAGAGAAAAACCTTTTTTTGTTCTATTGTCTGGTTACTGTGTAACATAGAATTATATATGTCATTATTTTCTGCTGTGTCCGAGAGAATCTGTGGCACAGATCTACAGCAGTGAAGTGTTTCTTGTTTGTTTGCCAACTTACGCTCTTTCATTTTCTTTGAAATGAAAATTACAGAAATGCCCAATGAACAACTTCTCGTGGCTTATATGCAGTGTTGACCTTAGTTTTATTAGATTCCTGCAGAAGGCATTTGGATCTCGGAGACGATTATCATGCAATATTCTGTAGCAATTTACTTCCTAGCTGAATGAAAAAGAGTAGAAGGATTGAAGCAATGGAAAATACAGATGATACACATCTATTTTTCTTTTGCTAGTACTTTAAACTTTATTGTTCACACTAATTAGGTTTATCTTTCTAATTATAAAGTAATTACACTTTTTTTGTTTAAATCACTTTTCTTACAGGGATAACAATTACACAGGAAGTATCACTTTGTGAAAAGAAATTTTGATTGTAAAAAAAGAAATTATCCTGGTAGATTAAGAAACCATGTTTTTCTTTTGCATATGAACATAAAATAGGACTTCATGTACATCTCACACAAAGAAATTGACAGTTGTCTTCTAAACAATTTTTCCAGCGCTGCATAATGACAATAACAATAATAATGATAATCATAATAGTTATCTGCCACAGTTTTCATTGGCCTGGGTTTAGGAGTAAATGTGAAAATGCAGAACGTGTACATAGTGAGGGAATGATGCAAATTAGTTTTCTACTTTCCATTTTTCCCCTTGCTCCCAAATTCCAAGGAATCTCAGTGACAGATAAATCTGTCAATGACAGAGGGCTGCAGGCAGTCCTTGCTGTTTCATTGTCATGTGGATATTGTAAAGAAGGATCAGAAAGCAGGTGGAACAGTTACAAATTGCCCTAAAGCAGTAAGCCGTGCCCTGAACAAAGTCTTTGCCTAGTCCCCCAAAGCAGAAGGAACCATGTGGTATGACCCTCCACCTTTTCCTGTGGCAGCCCTGGTGAAGTCTGTTAGTGGATTCTGTGGAAAAGAAAAGCCAAGGGAAAGTGTGATGGTAGTGCTTGGCATTGACTGATGTACAAACTGCATCATGTGGCGTTGGTGGTAATAGCTAAAAGTGCTATGGATTTTAGTCAGGGTGCTGCTTTGCTTCTGAGCTCTGTTAAGTACTTTGGCTAATTTATGCTCCTGTTCTGTTGATTCTGTACCCTGTTCTGGCTGGTATGACCAGCTGCCCTATGCTGCAGACTTTCTCCATCTCATTCTGTAGAGCTCCTTTCCATATGCATCTCTGCAGTCTTGTCTTTTTTGGAAGTTATTCACAGAGCGAATGGTCAAATGCAATCTGTCTGGGGCTTCCCCTTCAAGTTAATTCTAAGAAGTTGTCTCAGCTAGCTTCTAGGAATGTTAATTTTTGTATTTTTCCCATAAGAGAGACAAATCTGTTAAGGATTAAAGGGTTACATTTGTAGTAATCAGAGAAAATTGTGGGCTTTTGTTGGATTAAATAGTGGGAGGTTTCAAATCAGCCAGGAAATCACGAAGTAAGCGGAAAAGGAGTTTGCGAAGCATTTTTAATTCATCCTGGGCATCACATAGCAACAGTTTCCATAAATGTCAGCATTTACAAAGAAACAATGTCATTATTTCAACCACAATAACATTCTGAAAATCAAGAGACTATTAACAATACAGAGAGAATAGGCACCAGCCCTTTCCTCCCTGCATGAAGAAGCCTCCCCTTGCCACCTATGCACATTTTTCAGATAGCATCTGACAGAGGCTTTCAGCATAAAACATTTTGCTGTCAGATTATTAGTTTAATATTTATATTAACTCTCATAAGATGTCATGTTCAAAAATACATTAGATATGCAGTATTTCAATGAGAAGTTTCAACTTACATTATTTTTTAGCTTAGTAACTTACCTTGCTGCTCCATTGCCTATACAAAACCAAAAGTAGGAATCTCCCAAATAGGAATTTATCAGGAAATTCTGTGTTGCTAAGAGGTAAATAAATGAGTATTTGATATTTTTTCCTGTGTTATTGTGTCACTCTCTTGGCTTGTGCATTTGCCTAGACTGAGTGTACTGCTTTGAATGAAAAAAGGAAGCCTAGGAAAAGTAATTTTTAATGGTTTAGACTCTGCAGATGATATGATTGAGCCATGATGTGAAGAAATTGTAAAACACAGTCTTCAACCTGAAGTAATAAGGAATATAGTATGTAAGAATAGTATTTCTCGCAAATGTAAGCTTTAATAATAGCTTTTAGGGAGTTGGTGATGCAGGGAGTTGACATCATGGTGGTAAAATAAATATTTTATTTAGGTTCAACTAAACTAAAGTAATATAATTATGCATAGAAAAGTGATTGCTGGGACTTCCAACCATGTGAAACCATTATGGACAATATTTTCCCTCATCACTTTCATGATGTCCCAGGACTATGAGAATTTGGAGGAACAGTGAGATTCCAGGGGGGCATTGAGACAGGTTCTTGGCATTTTGCAGGGACTTCAGGCCAAGGAGTTGGTGGCTGGAATGAGTCTTCGAAATACAACACTATTTCCTCATCCCACTTTTCTTTACAGGTCTTTAAAATCCAGCTGTGTGACCAATTCTGCTGCTCACATGCAGTTGGATACTAGTAGGCAGAGTGCCTGTGCTCTTCTGGTGCATAGGTGTGAAAATATTCAAGTAACCAGTTGTGCTGAACTCCAAAAAGCTGTTAAAAAACATGGTAGAACCTTTACAGCAAATTCTGTAGTTAAACAGCTTGCACAAGACAGCATTTGATGCTAATGTGGGCAGAGTGAAAACAAAGCAATTGCAGGAGTAGGAGCTCTGTAATACATGCTTCATCCTGATCATACTCGTGGTGTTAAGAGTTCTGAGGCTGTCCCTTGCCCTTGAAATGTATACTTGTTAGTCTGAAATCACTGGAAACATAAGGTGTGTTTAATCTTTTCATAGGTTTAATTCCCCCCCGAGTGGCTTTCATTTTCCCATGTTTCATAACATGAAAGTAGAAGACATTTCAAAAGTGATCTTAATATTTTCTTGTGCACCTCAGATAGTACTTCCTACAGTGTTGATCAAATAGAAATTAATATTCATTATTATGACTTTTTTCTACTTGGCTAAAACATTGTGGTTTTCTCTCTGTTCCTTAGTACTCCCAGTTATAATTATGCTCCAAACCCAGACAAGCACTGGATAATGAGGTATACTGGTCCCATGAAACCCATACACATGGAGTTCACTAACATGCTACAGAGAAAGCGCCTTCAAACACTCATGTCTGTGGATGACTCTATGGAGATGGTAAGATTAATAGGCACTTCTGGTTTGTTTTGTTTTTTGGCTAAACAGGTGCTTGTTTCTTGATTTAAGCTCCACATTGTCCTTCATACAAAGATCAGGGAGAAAGAAGGAGGAAGAGGAAGAGGACTGGATCAGTTTTTTAATAGTGTGTAATCGTCTCACCTCTGATCATTTTGTCTCTTTATTCAATGTGTAAGGTTCCTCATCTCTTGAAGACAGGTACCCTGAGTTGGGTGGTGTGAACAAGCTGACTTGTTGCCACAGAACCACTACTGATAAAGGGGAAGAGAAAGGGATTGCCTGAAAAACTACATATCATAAATCCTAAAAATGTGTCCTCTGATAAAGAAAAAGTCATCCTTCAACCTGTTGGAAATAACTACCTAAATGTGTGTCTGTTTTGATCCCGTAATGCTGAGCTTCTGAGAGATGAAAACAACAGCAGCAAAAAGGGATGACACAGGACTCCTAACTGGAATGACCCTGGGGTAAACCCAAACCAGGAGATTAAATACTGGAAGTAAATAAATACATAGATTGGTACTTACAAAATTGTCTAGATCATGTAACAATGAGATTTCTTAATGCAAACTATGTGTCTTCAGCAAAATGTCTGGATTCACTAAAAGCTATACTGAAAAAGAATGGTTTTGCAGATTTAAAGGTGTTGCAGTTTTTCTGCTTATCTCTTGGCATTCTTATTCAAAAAAGTTAGAACTTAAAATTAGAGTAGTCCACTTAGGCAAAAATGAGATTACTTAGATGGCATTGCATAAGCTTGTTACTAATATCTTACAATTACTGATTCAGGCAAACATGATCTCTGCTTCATGTTGATGAAGTGTTTAGATGGATCAGATACCAGCATTAGGGGAAATCAGTGATTTTACTGCACAATTTGGATTTTCTGTTTACTAAAAGGGTTTCACTCTGGGTGAGTCACTGCAGGCAAAATCATTTAGGTTGGTTTTTAGTTCTAATTACTAAGTTAGCCCAATCTTTTTCTGTTGAATTATATGTGTTAATAAGCTTTCAAATTTAAAAAGAAGTAACAGCAAAAAAACCTGTCACACTCAAAAAAAGCAAAATGAAAAAAGAACAATCCCCCCCAAAAAAGCAACCAACCAACCAAACAACAAAAAAAAAAACCCCAAAACAAAAACTGGAAAAAGCCAAACCAGCAAACAAAACAACTTGAATAAACTCCCAAACCAACACAACAACAGTTTTTCTCCTGTGCTGATGTTTTGCACTTGTGTGAGTCACCACTTTGGTGGTATCCCACCACCTTCTCACCTTTCTCAAGCAAAAATCGAAAATCGCAAATAAAAATTGATCTTTGATGCTCAAGTTGGTACATTTCACGTAGTTTCTTATGGAAATCTGTAGAAGCATTCACATTTAAATCTCCTTGTAATTCTCCATAGTGAGAGTATGACTGAGCGATTTTTATCTGGAAGATATTTTGCAAATATTCTGCATAAAGGGGAGACCTTTGTCTGAAGGCAAGGTCGTTGAGTGCTGCCTGAAAATGAGTGAGATCCAAAGGGCTGTCATTTTATTGAAACTGCTTGCTCCAAGAAAAAGATAAAAGTGGAGAGAAAATCTCAAAATGACACCTTGAAACTTTCATCTCTGTTGCTGTATGCATTTAGTACTGTCTTGACAGCTCTCATGCAAAATACTGACCCCAAACATTTTTGAAATGGCATGCTAATGTGTTTTACCTTAAAAAAAATTTGTATTGTAAGAGCCACAGTATTCAGTTAATAAAGTTAAGATGTGGTTATGTATTATTCAGAGTGGTTCATTGTGATAACTCAGTGCCATCCTTAGCTGTTGTTATTTGTATGTTACACATAGGTAGAAAGTGATATCCAGCATTCCACATGTAGAGCTACTCAGTGAAATAAATTTTGTATTTTGTTTTGCCTTTTTTCAGATTTACAATATGTTGGCTGAAATGGGAGAACTGGAAAATACGTATCTAATATACACAGCAGACCATGGCTATCACATTGGGCAGTTTGGGCTGGTGAAAGGGAAGTCCATGCCATATGAGTTTGATATCAGAGTTCCTTTCTATGTTCGAGGACCAAATGTGGAGGCTGGGTCCTTGTAAGTTCTTTTGTGTGTGTTGTGTCCTGAAAACTTCGTGTTCACATCTCTAGTTGTATTGACCTGGCAGGCAAAGGGAGGCGCAAAGTTCTGCCCATCCTGCTTATCTTTGGCAGAAAAATATGTCTCCTCAGAAAGCAGAACTGATCGCACAGGATGGTATAACAAACTCAAGGCCATTGCCTTTTAGCTTGCATGGGTGTGCAGCACAAGCCACTGCACTTCTGTGGATATAGTTGAAAGATCACTTTGAATATTGTCCAGTCTAGGAGATGCATTCTTTTGAGGAGTGCAAATTATACACGGAACTGTCAGTTCAAATTTAAAAAATATACTGTATAATGTAGATAATTATTGCTGAACATTAGAGTAATTTGTTTCAGTTGATAAAGACCAGTTCATACAGTATCATCCACAAAATATTCTTTTGGGCTCATTCTTCGCAACTACATGGTTAGAGGTGTTTGCTGGATGCACACAAGCATGCAGAGTGTAACCTTATTAAAATGGTTCCTTTGATCAGCTTAAAAAATTAAGTAAATACACTTTCTAAGCAATTATTTCAGATAGCAAATATTTGCACTTAGCTAATGATTTTGGACAGAGTGCTATAAATTGCTGCCCAATATTTATATCAGTGTGCATGTTTTAGCATAATGAACACACACAATCTTCCACACATGATTTTTTTCTTTACCCCAGAGGAATGGATCTAGTGTGTAATGTGACAGCAAATAGTTACTAAAAGCATCTCATTCCATATGCTGTTTAAATTCACTGATTCACATTATCTGAAGGCAGAAAAGTGTTAAATTCTGTAGATTTTGCACTGTGTTTCTGATTTATTTTCAGCAGTTCTGCATGTGAAAAAACCAATATTCTCTAAAGAGCATGGAGGGATTCCTTACTTGGGGTTAAACATATTATGTCAGCACTGAAAGAGCATTGTCTGCAGCAGCCCAGAGTTCAAATGAGCTGGAATAGCCTTCTAAAAGCCTTCCCTCTTTTTATTTGACTGCAGCTTTTGGCCTTCCTGGAGAGTCAATGCTAACATGGCCCAAGTGACCGAGCTGGTGCTTCTGCAACAAGCTAGAGACCAGCCACATTGTGTCTACTGTAGTTCAAGGATCTTTACACCCAGATATCCATAAAAGCTCTGAAACCTTCCCACTGAATTTTATTTTTCAAAGACTTCTGAAGATGAAAACATGTCTCTGCTAGAATTGAAATAGCATGACAGAATCTTAAAAGAAGAGAGTCTGTCACAGTTGAGCAAATAGGAAGAACAGGATAAAACACCTTGGAGAGGGAATACATGAGATAGTAAATAGATCTTCCCTCTCAGCCTGTTTTTCTTTAAATGGTAGGACTTCAGTCATCTGTGTTTTGTGTGAACCTTTATTTTTTCCTGCAGAATAATTGTCATGACTCCCTTTTGATGCCAGGGATATTTTAACAGCAATCACCATAGCAAGTCATTACTAACCTCTCATTTCTATTACCAAATATGGTACATCATAACTGCTAGGAATTAAAATCAAATCAGATACATCAATTTAATTCATCACCTCTGCTTTTGTCAGTGCCCATTTGCTTACGCTCTCCAAGAGGTAGTAATTTTTAAATAGTAGCTCATTAAATAGTGTGACTTTAGCAGCTTTCTTCTGTCCTGTATTTTGAGCGGGAATTCTGCACTAACATTTATTGCAGCCCATCCGGTCCCATCCTTCCTTTGTACCTGCACATCATAATGCAGTGATTCTATATGCTGAGTGCTATAGAATACTGTGTAGCAGTGTGCTTGTTCTATTCCCCCCCGCCCCGTTTTTAAGAAGTTGAGGGTCTTTTTTGATTTCTAATCATTGTTTTTCAAAGAATTAAGGAAAAGCAATAGCACACAGCTGATAAACAGTATTCATACATGTAATATTGTGAGTAATTACACACTCAACTTCAACACACATGGCTGAAGTAAGTGTTTAAGGTTCAACATAATAAACAGCTGGGATGCAGGACATGAAGGAATACTAAGTAAATTTGCTGACAGTACTAAACTGGGAGGAGCTGCCAACCCTTGCAAAGGCAGAGAGGCCCTGCAGAGAGACAATGACAAATTAGAGAGATGGGCAAGCATCAAATGTCTGCAGTTTAACAAGGATAAGCTTTGGAATCTGCACCTGCAACAGGACAACCCTGGAGATACGGACAGGCTGAGGGGAGGGAGGCTGGAGGGCAGCCGTGGAAAGGGACCTGGGGGTCCTGGGCCACAGAAGGTTGAATCTGAGTCAGCAGTGCCCTGGCAGCCAGGAGGGCCAGCTGTGTCCTGGGGAGCATCAGGCCCAGCATTGCTGGCCAGGTAGGGGAGGGGATTGTCCTGCTCTGCTCTGCATTGGGGCAGCCTCACCTTGAGCGCTGGGGCGGTTTGGGACACCACAATATTAGAAGGATATAAAGCTATTTAGAGAACATCCAAAGGAGGCTATGAAGATAGGATGCTGAAGGATCTGGAGCCTTGTGAGGTGTGGCTGAGGTCACTTGTTCAGCCTGGAGAAGAGGATACTGAGGGGGAGACGCCATAGCACTATACAAGTTCCTCATGGGGAGAAACAAAATAGTAGGCACCAGCACCTTCTCTCTGGTGACTAGTGACAGGGCCCAAGACAACAGCATGAAGTTCTGACGGGGGCAGTTTGGGTTGGATCTTAAAAAAATGCTCTTTCACAGAGGATGGTCAGGCTGCCAGGGGGAAGCAGTCATGGCACTGAACCTGCCAGAGCTCAAGAAGCGTTTTGGACAGTGCTTTCAGGCACATGTTGGGGTTCTTGTGGCTGTCCAGGCTTGTGCAGGGTCACGAGTTGGACTCAGAGATCCTTGTAGGTTCTTTCCAACTCAGGATACTCTATGGTTCTGTGAACATAAATGGAAAACACTTGTGCAAAAGCAGACCTATAGTAGAACCAAGTCACATGATTCAAAATTTTGGGCATTCATTTCGCTACTGCATTCTGGGCTGGATGGATATGAGTTCATGTATCAGAGCTAGATGCTGTGATACATGAATTCATATTTAGCTGTAACAGTTCAGTAGGTTTGGGGATAGAAGCTATCTGACTACTTGGGAGTTGATGCTAGTTGTATTTTATCTAAATTTAGAGTCAGTTTGAATTCAGATGTACGGTTAACTCTGGTGGCTGAGGAGCACACGCCATACTCTGCAAAGTACCAGAGGATGGCTATTTGTAAGTTTTTGCGGAATGTGCAAACTTGTGCCCTTCGAAAGACCATTTTAGTTCCAGCTGTTATTTTCTCTCTTTTTTGCTTCATAACTGTTCCCCCTGTGCTGCTTCTTTCTTCATTTCTTTCCTTTTTCTGTCTCACACTGTAAATTAACAGTCACTTTTTTAGTTGACATTAGTGCCTAGCAATATATTTCTCATGTTCTCTTCAGAACATGCCAACTCTGATAAGATCTGAGGTACTCATTTCTGTACCAGATTTTGAAACAGGTAAAGCATGTGCTCCCTGCTAAATCTGCTTTTTAAGAAAGTTGTCGGCATATTTGGCAGACGTTTTGATTCTGTAAGACACCCAAAAAGTTTTTTCCAATGGTTTTTAGACTGTCTTTTGCGAAAATTAACTAACTTCACCTTATGAACTACTTCTCAAAAATGCTATGTATTATAGTTTTAAATATTTGTATTAGTTCCCTTGAGGTTATGCAACTTATCTATACATTATATGTTAATTCCCTTCATGGAAGAGAATCAGATTTTGTCCACTTTTATTTGCAGGTGTCATAAAATAAGCCTTTTCAGGTCCTTGGACTCTGTGGAAGCTGGAGTTGCTTAGTGTTGTTGTATAGACTTTGAACTCTTTTGTCCTATGTTTTTTTTCAGGAATCCTCACATTGTGTTAAATATTGATCTCGCGCCCACAATTCTAGATATTGCTGGATTGGATATTCCGTCTGATATGGATGGTAAATCCATTCTAAAGCTGCTGGATTCTGAGAGACCAGTAAATAGGTAAGAAATGGAAATGTTTCGTGGAAACATGCATGTGTTTGTACAAGAGACTGAACAAGTATTCAGCAGCATGTAGAAAATTTAAAGGAAGAGAGAATAAAATCACCGTCTATCTGAGTACATAATTCGCTGGAAAGTCTGAAGACTGTTTGCCATATACAACTCACTTTGGTTATTTATTTTCATTTTGGCATGTTCATATTCTAGACGTATGGCATACATGGCATCTCTGTGTACTAAATGTAGATGTGAGAGGGCTACACAGGAAGGTCTTTAGGTATATAAGTTATAGATTTAAATGTCTTTGTGGCATCATTTGTAGCAAAGCATTTAATATTGAATAAATAGTAAAATAATTGAAGGTGTTGGTTGTGTGTCAGACTATAATATAAAGGCAGGCTAGCACTAAAAACTGCAGTTTTTATTTAAGACTTTCCATCAGTACTTTCCTTGGAAAATGGCTGAGGAAGAGAATTAGACTTGCTAGAGAATGCTTGCAAGAGAAAATCAGAAGGAAAAGGGAAGGAGAAGTATTTGCTTTGTAGCTGGGTGGAGGGAAAGGGGGAATGGAGCAGCTGCTTTAGAATAGGATACTTTTTGGGTAGATGCAGGGTAAGAGCCCAAATTTCAGTCAGGAAATCCTGATTTAATTTGTGTTCCTTTGTGAACAAGGAAAATTCAGTTAATCCCTTGTGCCCTAAACATGCTTGTGATGAAGAAATCATACTGTGTAAACCTGTTGTGGATTTTGTTCCTCTGAGAAAAATACGTGGTTTTCAGTGGAGAGACGTATGTCCTTGCTTCATAGAGCTGGATGTCCTCTTGTGCAGTTACATGGCATGTTTCTTGTTGGACTTAGGGGTGGGAGAGAAAACTGGGGCATAACTTGGTTGCTGGTTTTGCGGAAATTGTCTTTCTCTCCTCGTTTCCTCCTAGGTTTCACTTAAAGAAAAAGATGAAGGTGTGGAGAGACTCGTTCCTAGTGGAAAGAGGGTAAGGAAAGTGTTAATCACAAAGCTCAGTCTTTTTAAATGGAAGGATATTGAATAGCTGAAGCCAAGGCAGCACTCTGCTGCAGTCTAAAGCCATTTAGCTGTGCCAGCAGGGACAGGCTGCAGTATGCCTAATGGCAGTGATTGTGTGATTGGAGGGAATGGATGGCCTCTGCCTACAACCTGCATAAATGTGCTCTTGTGGTGGGGGAAGGGGAGTTTACTTGGATTTAGAGAGGGGAAGTCATCCCATTTTGCTTTCAGCTGCTGTTCCCCACCCTCCTGCTTGTATCATGGGATTATGAACAACCCTTCCTCTCTGCATCTTCATCTGCTGGCCATTCCCTCTGCACCTCTGCCTTAATACATAAATGGGGGCATGAGGGGTTTGCAAAGTGAAGCCCTGTAGAATGTGATGTGGTCTCTCTGTATTGACAGTTGTCCCTGCCTGTCACCTAGGCATGTAACGCAGTGTCTTGATTTTGTGTGTTTTTGTATGCGCCCTGAGGGCAGGACATGAATAACTTGTGTGTTATTGGACAGGCTAAATGCTAGTTTCTACCGGATTGTTAAATTCTGGCTACCAGAGATGCTATGGACTTGGAAAAGAACTACTGCTCTGAGTCTTTTCAGCTAACTGTGTTTGTATGTTGGAGTTAATATTAATGTAAGAATATTTTTTTTTCTTTTCCAGTAAACTGCTGCATAAAAGGGAGAATGAGAAGGTAGATGCCCAAGAAGAAAACTTTCTACCCAAATACCAGCGTGTGAAAGACCTCTGTCAGCGAGCTGAGTATCAAACAGCTTGTGAGCAGCTTGGCCAGGTAGGGCATTGTTACCCCTGACTGCAAGTAAGCAGCTGTAATTGGGCTAAGCTCAACACCTTCACTGTGTCACTGTCCTTCACCTCATCATCAATGCCAGTGTAAAATCAAATAAATCAAATGGCTCCTTCTGTGGCCTTTGCTCAAAGCTTTATTTCAGCATTTATAAGATTGACTGTCAGTCAGGAAATTGCTGGTTCAAGTGTTCTATATTGATTCCTGACTACCATTAAGAACACCACCTAGGCTGTTTTAATGTTTTATTTCCCAAAGAGGATGTGGTTTGGGATTCATTAGTGATGAGAATCTACAATGTACATAGCAGATTGGCCTTTTGCAAATACATACAATTTGCTTTGCTTTGAATTCTCTCTTTAATTCATTTTGTTGATGTTACTTGGAATTACATAAAGTGATGGGAAACTAAAATTCTCTTAACTCAATATATCCCTCCTCTTAACAAAAACACACTGGGAAAACACACGTACAGTTATGACTGGGGGCAGGCTGTGTGTGTATGGGCATAAAGCTCGTTGATTGTCATTTCCCTTGTTGCATAACTGTTATGGGCAGATATGACAATATGTTCACTGTAGATATGTTACATAGGAGAAATTAACTGGAAAAAAAATTAGGGTAGTATCAATACATGGTCTTGACGTGCACAGGAGAGGAATTTGTAAGTTTACCAGAGCAGTGCAAAGGCAAAGCATGGCTATCTCCAGAGAATTCCCCACTCTTGGCAAGATTGACTGTTTCATTGCTCTCTCATGCAGGTATGGGTGAGAGAACCCCTTTCAAAGGACTGTAGCTCGTTCTGTGGACAAAGGGGTGAAGGTAAATGGGTCCACATGCTAATGTGTGTTATCACACGGGCATTACCTCATATCCCGGCAGCCCAGAGGGCTGTCAGGATAAGTTAGTCTGTGGAATATGACTGTTCTTGCAGACAGGATATGAACGACTTACCAAGCTGTAGTCAGTAATGTGTTACTTAGGCTGCAGTAGTTCATTTTTTTACTGTCAAAGGCCAGACTCCGTACTTCTGGCTCTACTGGTCATGTAGTTCAGTGCACCTGTGAAATGAGTCCGTTGTTCCTTAGGTGTTTGGATCCAATTTATATGTGTAAGAGTTTTCCAGATGTTCTTTTCCTCCTGTGGCTTCTATGTCAGATTTAGTATACAGAGCAATTGTAATGTCCTGTTCTTTGTAAAAATACCAAACTTAAAGGAATATTATATGCAGTAGCTTATTGTTGTCAGAAGTCTTGAGCTGAAATTTTAGCTGAATGGGAGCAAGCTATTGTTTTATGAATTTGCAATATATTTGAGGAACTGGAGGAAAAGTTATTGTTCCTACTACAGCATTGCCCACTATGGGGAAATAGAGCTTTTTTTTCCCATCACTATTTTCACGTCAAGAGAAGTAGAAAATGTCAACTCCATAGTCAAGATTACCAATAAATTCCGCAGCACATATGTGCTAATAAGAGATGCTTGTGCTGCATCCTCAGTGTCAGGAGACAGAGAGAAGAATTGTTTTGAGCAGTTTGGTCAGGCATAATAGGAGGTAATAGGATGAAATTGAGCAAAAAAAAGAAATTTACCTTGGACACCAGGAAAAATTGCCAAACAATCAAGTCAGTTAAAATCTGTCTGTGAAGGGCTCTCAAGGGAGTCTCAATCCATCTAACCCCTACTCTAGAGAATATGTCCTGGTAGTCTGTCTGGACAATAGGAATACTGGGAGATGAATGTGCTTATTTGAGGATAAATTGTGTCTAAATTTGGGTGCACCCAAAAATCTCTTCCGAGTGAAGGAAGACTTAAATTCTCAAATGACAAATGGGTGTTGTCTGTTTGCTGATGCTGTTCACAGCTCTGCACAGTAAGGAGAATGAGCCCAAGCTAGTAACATACCACTGCCTTGGGGAGTTGATGTTATGCAGATGCAATGGTTATTTAGCAGATGTCTTCTGATCCTGCAGGACACTCTATTTAACAGTACTTGGAGTGTAGAGTACAAAAAGTGAATTTTCATATCCTGATGCAAAGATAAATACCTGTCTGGGTCAGAATTAGTTGAAAGCTTGCTGAAGTCATTGGGACTCTTTCTTTTGACTTAAACAAGTTTTGGGGACCTGCTATTCCATGCACAGAGAAATCTGAGCAGTCCCAGGGAATCTGAAGTGTGAGCAGGAGACAAGAAGCACAAATGGAGAACAAAGACTCAGAAGGGGAGTGAAGGACAAGAGACAAGGACAGAGCTTAAAGGAGAGGTAAATAAAGCTTTGAATATGAGATGGAGAATTTGAAATTCTGCTTTGTGAATATGCAAGCTTGTGAATACAGGTCTATTGCAGCAAAATGATTTTTGCAAATCTCTCTCACCCTCCTTAACCTATATTGTTTTGATAAGAGAGTACCAAGATCATGGAGATGAGGCTATTCAGGGGTGTCTAAAACCTTGTTTCACAGTCCACCATGTGGATTTTTTTTGGCATCACTAATATATGTAAATTCTTCTTAGAGCAATGGGAATCTGTGTGCTGCCATGTTTTCTTTTTCAGTTATTAGGGTTTGGTGTTAGTTATTTGCATCCAACAAAGGGTGATTGTAGAATCTGATGAAAGAGCAGCTCAGAATTTATATTCAGGGATTTAAAAAGGATGAGCTCTTCCCACATGAAATAAATAAATGAAAAAAATGTTTATCCTAGTACCTAATGGCTTCCACACAATTTTTTTCTTTTCAGTGTAGTTTGGCCTTTCATTCTAAGCTGGCTGCTGAGTGGAAGCTGACCCACTTTTCTCTGGTAGCCTGCATTAATGTGTTTTTGTGGAAGCCAATTATCATACCAGCACTGCTCTGCAGAGTATTTCCAGCACCCCCACAGTATCATAACAACAGAAGTTGCCAATTTTGTGCACATTTGATAAACATGCAGTACCTGCAGCAGTGCTGATTGCTATAGGGAATCTATGCTGTACATGAAAAACCTCCCAAAATCAAAAGATAGAAATTTTTTCTTTAGCAGGACCTGGCATTGTAATTACAATAATAGTCCTGACAATAATAGTCCTAAATCATGAAGAGAAATAGTTGCCTGATTTCACATTATTTCCTTTTCAAATACATTTTATTTTCAAAGCTTTATTTACATGTAAGTCTGATGCAAGTAGAAACTGCCTTTAAATGGCATTAAAAGTATAATTTTATGTGTAAGTTTTCACAGAAGAACAATAATTATGTTTTGCTGCTCAATGGTTATCATGTCTATCTGTGAGCCAAAGTACCTCTGAGGCACTCTGAAGTTATTCATATAGAGATTCAATTATTTAGGTAATTATCTCTTTAAAAATATTTTAGTTGCTTCCAGGGTTTTCCACAGGTATATGCATGATCACAGAATTGCATAATGGTTGGAAAGGAACACATGGGTGATCTCTTCCAACCTCCCTGCTCAGGCAGGGCCATTCTAGAGCACAGGGCACAGGACGGTGTTCAGATATTTCTGGAATCTCTCCAGGGGTATTCTCCACACCCTCTCTGGCCAGTTTGTTCAGTCATCTGCCCTGTAAAGAAGTTCATCCTCATATTCAAATGGAGCTTCCTATGCATCAGTTTCTGCCCAGTGCCTGTTGTTGTGCTGGGCAGGAGCAGACCCAGCTCTGTCCCCTGAGCCCTCCCTGCCCACAGCACAGACGTGGCTGAGCCCTCCCTGCCCACAGCACAGACATGGCTGAGCCCCCTGAGCCCTCCCTGCCCACAGCACAGACGTGGCTGAGCCCTCCCTGCCCACAGCACAGACATGGCTGAGCCCTCCCTGCCCACAGCACAGACATGGCTGGGCCCTCCCTGCCCACAGCACAGACGTGGCTGGGCCCCCTGAGCTGAGCAGCCCCAGCTCCCCTCAGCCTTTCCCCGGCAGGGAGGAACTCCAGTGCCTTCATCTCCGCAGCCTCTGCTGGACCCGCTGCAGCAGCTTCATGTGTCTCCTGCTCTGAGGAGCCCAGAAGTGTATGCAGCACTCCGGGTGTGCCTCACTAGGGCTGAGCAGAGAGGCAGGATCAGCTCAGGGAACTGACAGCGCACTCCAGGACACCACTGGCACTCCTGGCCCCCAAGACACGCTGCTGACTCGTGGACAACTTATTGCCCACCAAGGCCCCCCAGGTCTTACTCCGCAGAGCAGATGGTATGCTGTGCACTAGAAAGCAACTTAAAAGGCCAAAATTAACAGTGTTTAAAGCTTTCTAACAGTTAAGCAGAGGTTTTCACATTTTGCTGGCAATTCCTGCCCTTTTCCCCTAAGTTGGAAAGCATCCTATGGAAATGACTGCAGCTGATAGAGCCATGATACCAACCTTTAGAATTTGCAGAACCTTGGACCTACAAGCAGACCAAGGGTAAGCTGTTCAATCCCAGACATATTCACACACATGCCCATATCTGTTTTGGGGAAAAAAGTAAAGGCTTGCGACCTTCCTTCTCCTGCTCTCCACTCCTCTTCCCCCACCCCCCATGTGTTCAGTGTTTGCTTCTAATGTAATTTATGTAGCTCTGCTCTGCAGGCATTCAGCAGTGGGGCCTGTTAATGCATATAATGTGCCCTTCAGCAAAGTCTTTGAGATGTTTTCACTGTAGCATACAGCTGCATCAAAAACTAAAGGATTTTTTCCAGTTCACCTGGAGGGGAAAAATGAGCCTCAATCTCTTGACAAGAGATGAAAGAAATAGAGAAAAAATATTTTTTGGCCACACATCAGAGTACTTGCAGTAATTCTCATCATGGCATTGAACTTGCCCTCTGTTGAGACTTCATTTTTCATATATTGAAATGTACCTAGAGCATAGAGCTCTACTGAGCAGAAAATACAGTTTGTTTATATATTTTCAAAAAAAAAAAGTTCAGATGAAATGGGAATCAACAACAAACATTTTTACATCTTTTAGTTGCAAAAGAAAGCATTGCTTATTCTAGTAAAGTAACTTTTAGTTCAAACCTCAGTCTTTATGTTCATCAATCAGTGTTAGGCATTTATAAAAGTAAGAGAGAAATTTATTCTTCAGATGTTAATTCTTTACTGCATCTAGGTAAATATATACTGCTTTACAGATTAAGATAGTCATGCAAAGGTCCTGTTGTCAGTATCTCTCCTTGATTTCCTGACTCATTGTGGTGTAAGTTAAGCTGGGTTTATCTGCATCAGAGCAAGGCTTGGGCTATACAGGAGGCTGACACAGATCCAGCTCAGGAGACTTGGCATCCAGGTGTCTGAGGAAATCAATGGGCAGACCATAAAATGGATCATTTTAAATGAGAGGTTCTGCCGTGGTGATAGGTAAATAGGAGCTGTAACTGGCCACTCCATTTTTGACTCCTATTAAAGTCTGATCATAAAAACACAGTGATCATGTTTTCATACTTTGCTGTCCTGCAAACACTGGAGTAAATGTCAATGGAAAATACAGGCTTTGTTGTCCCAGCCTTTGCACACCTTGCTGTGCAAACTGAAGTGGCTGAGTCTGCCTTGTAGAGCTGCAGGCTGCTGTAAAATATCATCTTCCCTGGAAGATGCTGCTGTTTTTACTTCTGTTCTTTTATTTGGAAAATTTTCAATATTCCAGTGAGTTCAGGAAGCACAGGCTTTTACAGGATTTTGTAATGGGGAAGAAGAGGAACTCTTCTCAAGATTCAACAAGAAGCTGAGTGTTTCTGAGAAACCTTTTTTAAAGCAGTAGCAACTGCTGTTGTAAAAGTTTTTTTATCTGTCTCTAAGCCTCTGTAGCTAGTAAAGTGTTGATAAATTAAGGAGTAGGTGAAATAATTTTGTGATGTACCTGGGAAGTGGGTAGAACTTCAGTGCCAGGTTGAAGGCAGCTAAACTTCCTTGCCCTTGGTACAGCTCTGACAGCAGCACAAAGGAACTGTGAGCAATTTTCTTCAGGTTTTGAGTATCAGAGTAAGTTGGAGATCAGGGACAGTGTTTTCTCTAGTTTGAGTGCAAGATGGAGGAGTTTCTCACTTCAGAGACATCCAGTGCAGGTCATCATTACAAGTCAAGCCCAAGGGTGCTGAATGGAAAAAAGTTATTATGAGAACCACTCAAGATGGAGATAAACTTGTGCAGCGAAGGACTTCCACAGCTGATCTGACCCTTTGAAAGATCATTGAAGAGAAACAGGCGCTTTTGTAGAGTAATCCTGGAAAAAACTTCATCCCTGGACAAGTTCAAGGACAGGTTGGATGGAGCTCTGAACAACCTGATCTAGTGAAAGGTGTCCCTGCTCATGGCAGGGGTTGGAACAAGATGGTCTTTAAAATCCCTTCCAACCCAAACCAGTTTATGATTCTATCTGGAGAGCTTCCATAAAGTTGGAAGGTTTTGGTCCCACTGCGCTGAGAGTTATAATAAGACTCTCAGGATTAGGATACAGCTTGAATGTCCTTGGTGTGTGCCACAGTTATGCTTCTGAAAGTTGCCACTTGACACCTTCATGTTTTTAGCTGTAGTATTGTTTTTTTAAAGACATTTCAATTGTTCTGCCTCCAAGAGGCAACATCAGAAATCGATGCAACGGTGTTCCAAAGAGTTGCTGTTTTGTCTAAAAATGGAAGATTAAAAAAATCTGATTGGATAACACATGATAGATGAGCCCCATTTTACTATAAGGAATATCTGATAAATTGCTGGAGCTGGCCATTAGGCAGACCACAGTTGGAACAGATTTTTAATGACCAAATTTTTCTTCCAGAAATGGCAGTGTGTGGAAGATGCCAGTGGAAAACTCAAGCTGCACAAGTGCAAGGGAATAGCAAACTTGGCAGCTGCAAGCAATGGCAAAGGCCCCTCCAATATTTTGCCCAAGTATTACAATAGGAATAGTGAAGACTGCAATTGTGAAGAGAATGAATACAAGCTGAGCCCCCTCAGACAGAGAAAGAAACTCTTCTCCAAGAAAAGTAAGCAAACCCACTGCATCTTCTTTCTCTATCCTAGAAAGCTGTTCATTAACTCACATAATTCTCTTGACTGTCACAGGCATAGAACTGTGTTAGCATATTTCCTGTGTATCTCAACTATGAAACAGCATGTCTCATATCAAACAATCAGATTTGAGAATATCTGTCTGTAGGAAGAATGTTTAGTTCTAGGAAATGTGATGCCCATGCTGAAAAGGCAAATTGCACACAGTTACATAGGCCGTGGAACATGAACACTGTTCTACAACAAATACTTCAGTTTTCAGTAGCTCCTGCAATCCTTGGAGCTATTACTTCAGTAATTTATTTTTAATAAGGATGTGTGTACTTCATTACAGAAGCTGCTTGCTTCTAACACGCTTTTCTTCTGCTCACTCAGCAGAGACAAGGCTGACTTTTAATCAGAGATAACAGCCAAAAGGGATGACTGTTTCTGGTTTCCTCACAGATTAGTGCTTTTTCAGAAAGCCCATTTTAAAAAATGATTCTGTTAAACCTTAGTCAGACTAACATCTATTTCTGAATTGTATAGTATAATTATAGATTAGAGGTAAATGGCAACACAGAATTATTAGTTACTTGTAATGTTTCTTTCATCTCACTCCACAAATACAGAGCCTTAATTATTTATCAGATTAGTCTTTCTATATAATGGCACAAACTTGAAACACAGGGTTTAAATTTATTTTTCTCCCATTATATTTGTCTTGCAAGCTGATTAGTAGTTACTAAGCAAATTCTTAGTTGAAAAAGAAATTACTGGTTCCGTCAACTATACTTGATGTTTAAATATGTGGCACAGCCGATAATCTGTAAAGAACACTAGAATTTGTACTTATTTAACTACTTTTTTTTTAAGTCACAGGAGGAGTTAAGTCATGAGGAGTCAACAGCAGTAGATGGAAGGTACTTAATGAGGATAGGACAACAATTTAAGCGAGGGCAACATAATGCTATCTGATAATCCTTAACATTTACTTAAGTACTTCTCATTGTTGCTTTGTAAACTTCAACTAATTTTCACATCATCCAAAGGAGGTGGTTAAGTGTATACTTACCATTAGTTTATGTATGTAGGAAGTTGAGGTAAAAAAAGTGAAACTTGCTCCCTCTCACAGAGGGATCAGAATGGTGCTTTTTTCCTGTTCTGCTCAGAAGAGACAGAGTTTACACTATACCCTTCAGCTCATTAGCCTCACTGAACCTTAAGGCATAAACTTCAGCAACATAAAATAGGATCTTGACAATCACATTGCCATTGTTTGTGTCTAAAGTAAAGAATTTGCCTCCACAGATGGTTTGTTTTTCCCTCTTCCCATGTCCAGAGTGTGCTATACAGGGAAAAGGTTAGCTTGGACCAATTGACAGGGACCTTTTCATTTGGTGTTGGCTCTTCTACATGCACTTATCTAATAAATCACACACCAAATGCAAGTGAGCCCAAATCACTACAAGTCAAGGTAACATATCAGGGTTTTTCCAAACAGTTTACGTGGAAAGCTGTCTCACTGGACTGTGGTTAGTTAAGAGTGTGACCTGGGTACTCATGATGTGTATTTGGGGTTTTATGACCTGTTCTGTGAGACTTGGGATAAAGTGTAGTCTGTGCTGGGTTGCATAATTGTTAGGGCACCTTTGGGTTCTGCCACTCAGAATTTGATGAGTGCATGAGATTACATTGCAGCCCTGCTTGAATGCCAGTAAATGCTATTCATTAGTTTGAACCACTGCCAAACAGAAACCAGAAGTTTCTAACTGGACTGAGGGTCATGTCCACATTAATGCAGTAGTTCCAAGCAGTAGCAGAGTTTTGAAGGAAATGCCATGGTCACTCCTATCTGTTGTGCACAACAGAGATAGATTTGCAAAAGGTCATTTTGTTAGATTCCAATCTACAGTCATTTGCAGAAAAGCAGGATGGATGCCCTGCATCTAGGGTGCATCAGGCACGCTGTAAACCCTAATAGGGTTTAAGGATTGGTCTTTCAGAAAGATTGAAACCAGTTACATATAGTGAGAACAGATGGTCTAAAAAACCAGACTAAATTGCTGGTACAGGGGCTGGAGCACCAGACATTTTGATAAAATAATTGCTTCTAGTGTAGGCATGGTCTGGAATGCATTTTCAGGTGCACCAGTGCATTTAGCAGGCAACGGTGTTTGCTAAATTGAGTAAGGTCTGTTTCACAACAGGGCCGTGTCATGTAAGTGCTATTTGGACAATGTAAAAATACAAAACTTCACTACAAAGCACTTAATGCCAGAAACCCATAAACATTAATATTTGGTATGTCTGGGTTTAGGTGTCTGGAATGTTTGCATTTTTGTCCTTTCTATTTCTTTAGTATGCTCTTATTTTTATAAGAAAGATCAAACAGAGCTTTGCAGTAGGTAGAAAGTTTAAAGTAAATAATGAGCTTTCAAAATCTGACTGTGTTGTGGCCTATTATGTTTTTGTTGCTGTGGATTTGATCTCTTCTTCCTGTGATGAATGAGTGTAAGTGATTAAAGAAATTCTCAAGCTGCATGTAGGAAATTGATGATAGGCCACACTGAATAGTAAAGAAACAGAAGTGTGTACAAAGAGGCTACTGCATTTTTATTCAGATTTCCCTGACATTTGTTTTGCTTTTGAGGTGGTCTCAATGCTGGATCAAAATGACATTTTTAATAACATTCTTTGTTACTAAAAAAAAAAAAAAGTCCATTACTTTACAGATAATGCATTTGAAGTATGATTTTTAATGGCAGTTGTGAGAATAGGATACAAGAAAGTACCTCTAAACTTTGTCCATATTTCTAGACAGTAGAGATATTTTTTAAAAATGTCTTTAAAGTGCCCAGTTTTACTCTGTGTTATCAAAAAAATTTAAAAAAGGCTCTTTTGTCTACCAAATGCAAAATACATAGACATTAGTGGAAAAACTTTGTTCCTTTCATGTTCCAGTGAAGATAAACTGACAAAATGCTGGTCGAATGGTGCAACACCAGCTGGATGAGTGGGACTCTGAAAGCAGTTGGCTTTCTTGGCTTAAATTCCTCTGAACTCCATTTTGTTTTGAGTCCCTTTGCAACTTAATTTTGAGGTTGCAAAGTCTTAGCAATACCATAAGACAGCTGATTTCTGTAGTAGTTGAGGAAGAGGCACTAGATTCAGAGAGCTTACCAAAGACACACTTTAGAAACCTGAAGAAGGGAGCGTAGATGTTTTTGGCCAAATATTTAACAATGCTGGGTTGACTGTTTGTAGGCTGTGTACAGAGGTAAATAGATTGGAGAGTAAAACCTGGGGGAGAATTGACTAATAAGTAATTAAACATTAGTATTTATGCCTGCAGTGCACTTAGCAGATGGGAGCACATAGTACAAATGAATATTGATCTCATTAAATATTTTAACCACTTCAGAGTTTGATACTAATCACAACACTGAGTCAGCACTGTGGGTAGCATGTTGGGATAAAGCAATACAAGCAGTCCTTTATGAGCTGCCTCACTCCACACCAGTTAGTTAGTGCTAAGGCTGTGTTTGTTTGGCTGCAAAGAGAGGAGTAACCTGGCCCCTGGCTGTTCAGGGACATGCAGTTGATGGTTCCCTGGGGCTATCTACTGAGGTCCAGCATGCTGGATTGGTATATTAGACTTGGGAGGAAGATTAATTGCTAGCTGGCTGAACTGAACAAGATAAAATGAAGGAATGATTAAAGAAATGGGAGTTTATGCTTCGAATCTCATTGGTAGGTGAAGCTTTTTAGAACTTCCTCCTACCTTGGAAAAGATCCTTCTCATTTATTCAAACATTTCCTGAATGGGTGCCTGAAATATGGCTGGTCTTTTGTGGCTTTTTTAATCCCTTCAGCAGGGACTCACCTGGCTTAATATCAGCAGTAAACTTCAAACTACACATAGAAAAGTGCAAAGCCAGATAATCCAGCTGGTATTCTGCTTTCTGTGTATGGCACTGACAAAAATATCATGCTTGGCCCAGTTTCAGGTGGGAGGAGATGTTTATTCTGCTTCCTACAGTCTGTAGAATGGCTTTTGAGACTGTGCAGTCTGTCTGAAACAAATGTAAGGCTTATTGAAAAAAATCATTCTGCATTAATGCCGGAGCGTGGCAGTTAGGGTAGTTTTTTGTCAATTTTGGTTGTTCGACCTCTGGTTCCATATTTTCTTTTCCCCCTGCTTATTTCGCTGGGGAGACTATCTCATTGAGGAAGCTGGCCTTTCTGTGGAGCTTGGGATTGCAAGAAGGATTGGTCTCCTCATTTGGCACATTAGTTGAATTTTCCCTTTATCACATTGCAGAGGGAAGTCCCATCTCATGAGGTGTGCTGTGTGTTTCAGTCTCTTTAAATGAGAAGGGACCAAAGGATCCAAGGGACTCAGTTGTTTCTAGTAATGTCTGTGATAACTCCAAGGCTCATATAAGGAGTAAAGCCTCAGGCTCCCCTCGGGCAGGGAGCACAAGAGAGTCTGTGGTACCTAGGTTGTACTTTTTTCTCAAGGAATGAGATGCTAGATGGTGCCTAGTGAGTGACTCTCAGCAGTCGCTGGTGGTGAGCAGGAAACACGGTCAGAGATGGAGCCCATCATACTGTGGGGGAGTTTAAATGTAGATATAGATTTCATAACTAGGTTCTCTTTGTGCCATTCCAGGGCAAACAGAAGAGGAGTTCTGGGGATTTGGGCTGGAACAGAGAACTTTGGAAAATAGTAATAGGGAAAAGATCAATTGCAAGCAAAAATTCAGGTAAAAATTCACCCTTCCAAAAAATCAAGGATCTAGCCTTGAAGAATAAACATATAACTGGGAAAAGGCTCAGGCAGAGCACTGGGAATACTGGGACAACTTCAAGAAGGTGTTGGAGGAATCCTAGCAGGAAAGGATTGTATGGTGAGCAGCAGAAAAAAGCACAGAGAATTGGTCCCTGAGGGTGACTGGCGGCCTGGCTGTCATGACTGTCACAGTTAGTGCTTAAGGTGTGACTGCCATCTGGTGATCGTGGAGGAAGAGCAAGCATCCATTTGAACGAGCTATTTGTTCTCACTGGTGCTGGACTAGAGCTTTTTCTTTCCCCTTTGCCTTTCTTTTGTGCCTGCCTTGTACCTGCCCTCTCATGCCCTGAGGTATCCATCCACCCACCCGTCCATGCCAAAGTCAAGGAGCGGCAGCTCACAGGACAACTGCAACAAACACTGTCATCCAGCTAATTCCAAAAGCACAGTATGGGCTGGGGTTTTCCCTTCCAAGAACCACAAAGAGGAGCAAATTGTAACAGGCTGTTTCTGCCCCTCTTCCACTTTTTCCATGCAGAATTCAAACCAAGCTATGTCCGGAATCGCTCTATCCGTTCTGTATCTGTTGAGCTGGATGGAGCTGCCTATAACCTGGCTTTAGAGGATGGACATCAGCCCATCTTACCAAGGAACATCACCAAGCAGCACAAGGTGCAGAGGGCTGTTTTCCACGAGGAGGAAGATAGAGACATGGGGGAATATAGTGGCACTGGCAGCATTGCAGAGTACACAGCCCCTAATCTGATCAAAGTGACCAACAGGTAAGTGGACATGGTAGATTTTGAAAAGCTTTCGCTCCTTAAGTGACTCCTTTACATAAATGGGTGGGTTGAAGTGTGCTAAGCATGTTGTGTCCCCTTTGGATACCCAGTCTAGCGTCACTAAAATTCTTTTTCCCATGTGTACAATAGTCTTCAGTTTTGTTTTAGTTTTTTCAGGGCCGAGGGGCATGAAGCTCCTGAAGAGCTGCAGCAGTGTTTTTGTGTCTTCTGCATTGGGTGGAGACAGTAACCACTCACCAGTGCCTATGTTTCCAGTGAGGACAAGCAAAACTGTTGGCAACAGGGGTGTTAAACCTGCATGAAACCAGGAGAGGCCTTACCCCTGGAAATCAGTGTGCAGTGGGTAACCTGGCCTGGCTGGAGACCAAAGGCCCTGACTGGAGCATGAACTGGTTTTGTGTCACTGGTTGCTTTATACAGTCTTCTGTAACCAGTGCTAGGAGAGGAAAATCTATATTATGAATGAAGTTGGATGGACCAGGAGCACTGGGAAATGGAACATACTGAGAGAGAGGGAAGGCAATTGTCTGACCACTCTAACAGCTAAAAATAATTTCCTCAGTGGTGAATCTAGGGACTGATGGTATCTCTTCAGCTGTATTTTAATTTATTTAGTCACCATTTCCACTTGTGAATGATCAGAAAATCCACCAATCATTATTGATTACATGCAATAAATTGTTTAATGACTAGCTCATGTAAACATGCAGGAGCCAGATAGCTGCTGTTGATATCTGTGTTATCCATTTGACTTCTGTTCACAGAAGTGAATTAGAAACTCACCAATATGGGGAAATGTAGGCATCAGAGAATTGTGCCCTCCTTCCCTAGCTCTCAGGAATGTTTAGGACCCATAAATCACCATTTGTTTTTTCTTCTGGAACAAATGGAATTTACTTTTGCTGCCATAGTGGGTGAATCCCAGATTTGTACAAGAAACTATCAGGAAGGTTGTAGGTTCTTTATGAGCTGACCCTACTAGAAAAGAAGGCCATGGGACAACATACATGAGGTGTTTTAAAGAAAATAAAGGAGTATTGCAAATATTTACCTTTAACTTAAACAAGCATTCAGAAATGATTGCATGGTATTCAACCCGTAATAAACTTTCCAGGTAGATCTGTCAAATGGTGATTTTTGCTTTCTTCTTTTAATTTTAAATACTGGATTTTAAAAACTGGATTTCACTAGAAGTTAGGGGAACATAAAGATTTTATATTGTCAAAGGGTATTTTGCTTTCAGAGTGAAGGAGATACCCTTGAAAGGTTATATCACTTTTGTAGAAAACAGCAAATCTTCTTGGCTTCTGGTTTGTTGTTTTGAGTTTCTTCTCTTTTCTTTATGGTGTAGTAATACATCTTACAAGGAAGTACTTTATCCTTGCTCCTACCCTGCATCACTTTATTATGCATCGGGAAATTGCTTCTGAGTAATGCTTTCAACGCTTGCTAGTTAGTAATGATTAGTTATGCAGAAAGTCTAATGAATGAGCAAGAATTCTGTGTAGCACCATTTACATAGAGAAGTGAAACAGTCAAGAGGTTCTGCTTGATAGAAATATTCTCATTTAAATTTTCTACTTAAAAATTTCCATGGGAACTGAAACCCAGACTTCTTTCCTGGCTCAGAGCAAACTTGTATTTTCTTGAATGAACATTGTTTTTTGAATTCTGCATGTCATTTCCAATCCATGGTCTCGTTTGTCCTGGAGCTGTGTTATTAGGAGCAGCTGTTTGCATTGCTGTGTGTGTGTGTGTGTATCCACTGCAATAAACACTGTTTGCTTTTCCATGCCAAGGTGCTCCATCCTGGAGAACGATACCATTCAGTGTGACACAGATCTGTACAGGTCACTGCAAGCTTGGAAGGACCATAAACTTCATATTGACCATGAGGTCAGTGATGTTTTTAGTGTTGTATTTTGTGGGCTGATAGGATCATGCTGACTGTCTGTGTGTCTGTCTGCCTCTGGGTGTCTTTGTCCCTCCCTGGAACCTTTTGAACTTGCTGGCTGATTTCAGAATAGACATTTCAGAATTAATTAAATTATTACATAAGTTTGTGAAGACAAGATGCTGAGTGGAGGAGAGAACTGCAACTGCAGGCACAACTGAGAAATGTTATATGCCTTACAAGACAAATAAGACTTAAAGTTGTCCCTATCCTGGGAAAAAATAATCTGGGTCTTTTTAACATCTTTGTAGCCCTGTTCCCCTGTGGGGAACCTCTCAAAACACCGTCCTTCTGTATCAAATATATAAGCCCAATGAAAAGTGAGCTTCATTAGTTTCGATGCTTCTGAATTAATTTCTTTCACTTGCTACTGCTTTTCTTAACCTTGCACTTTGGAATTGAATTTTTTCATAGGATTATGTATATGGAGAACCTGGAGGTAATTTGCCCTATGAAATTTACCAGTAAAAGTTTATCTGACATTTTTGTCACTAATATTCAATAATAAAACTCAAAGTCTTCATGCGTATTGTGTATGAAAGAGGGTCTAAGGACCAGGTAAGGATGGAAGAAATGCCAAAGAGAAGCATAAAGGATGGACGTCCTGTAATTTCTTACCAAATTACATAAGTTCACACTAAAGTTCTATGTAAGAACTTCTTGCCCCCCTTTTATTGTGGAGATTGATACACAAAGGCAGATACTGAAAAACTGACTACTCTGCTAAGATTAAAAAAGGGCGATTTCAATATCACCATGGTCCTGTAATTGTTTTTTCTTCAGAAAATGTAGCCAATATGGAGTGTCAAAGGAAATGAGAACCCACTTCTGTCCACTTGTGCTCCTGATTTAGGGTCACAGGGCTGGATTCTTTTTCCATTTTCCTTGAACACTCTGTCCTGTCTCTGCTTCAACAGTCATGAGCTTCTACTACACCCGTGGTCACTGATGGCTAATGGCAGTTCTGTAGAGGCTGCTGTTCACTACATTACTTTGATTTTTCTGCTATGTAGAGGACCGAGGTAGAGGCATGCAAATATCCGAGTGGAAATGGGCCATGCTGTGTGTAAGCCAGACTGAGCCAAAGCAGGGGTTTCGTTCGGTGAAAAAAAAGGCAGTTAAAGTTAAACCCCGTGGGTGGCACAATTAACTGCTGGTCGCTATCCCATGTGTCCCGACACTGCCCAGGCCTGCTGTGCTAACTGATGGAACCTTGCTGCTTTGCTTTTTCAGAACCTCTGAGGAAGGGATTTCAGATCAATCCTGCCCCATCCCCTTCCCAGTGTCAGAACACACTGAAATTTAAGGACTTTGTTTTCCTTTGGGCAGCCTTTCTCCCCTTGCAAATGTGCTGTAGAGCACAAGAGGCAACATCACAGTGGATGCAGGAGTGTCTGTCTACCTGCAACCGTGTGTCCCCCCATTCCTGCAGCACCGCATTCTGCTTTCACAGTCGAGAATCAGAGCAGGCAGACTGAACCAGCTTCCTCCTACTGGAGTTTCCTTCTGGGGAGCTAGGTAATTTGAAATTGCTTGTTAGTGGTGAGACCTGCAGAAGGTAGTGAAGAGGAAGCTTTTGGTGACAGTAGAATGAGTTTAAGATGGTTAGAATAGGACTAAATCATGCTGGTTTTTTTTCAACCTCTGTCTCTGTGCCTTTTTTCTGTTTTTAGATTGAAACGTTGCAAAATAAAATAAAAAATCTGAGGGAGGTGAGAGGTCATCTGAAGAAGAAGCGACCTGAAGAGTGTGATTGTAACAAGCTAAGGTATTTTTTTTGTGTACTTCCAAATAATTATTTATGGTGTGCCAACTGTAACTGATTTATGTCCTCACAGGAGAGATCAGAATCTGGTTTGTTCAGTGGCTGCCTGCCTGCCTGCTGTACTCGTGTGTACACATTCAGGGGAAGTTGGGCTGCTGCACGAGTCCAAGGCCCACCGCCTGCCAGGCAGGACTTTAACTGGGCCATCGAGCTCTTGCTCAGCAAATAAACACAACAGAAATCTTCCAAAATCAAAAGGTAACCCAAACAGAATTGAAAAAGAAAAGAAACCCTGAGAAAAGCTGTTCAGAAGGAGATTCAGGAGCACCTTCTCCTGCTCATGGTGACAGAGCCAGCTCTGAGGCTGCTGAGAGCCAGGTATCACTGAGAGTACTGCAGCCACAGTGGCAGAATGTTATGAGTATCAGCAAAAAAAGGAAAGCTGTATCTGAATGGAGCCAAAACTGCGAGGCAGCTGTGCTGTAGCTGTGGCTAAAGCACCCGTTACCAAGTAGACTCTGTGAGAGTGTGTGGATAAAACTTCTCTGTCTCACTGGTGTCACAGAATGCCCTTTTGAACGTAATGCCTAAAACCTCAGAGGTGCAACATACTCTAGAGATATGATGTTTATAATTGCTGTGGATTGTGGATGTGGCCCCCCCCATGTGGATCCTGCAACGTAAGTTTCAGCAGCAGATCCAATAAAATATGGAAATCATCCAATTTCTTGGTTTATGGGAGCCCATGTCAAAAACTGCTTAAGATGTACCATTCTAGATGGTAAATAGACAGAAAGTTTATATTGATTTATAATCCACTGCTTTCAAAACTGATTAACTGAGTTTACATAAACTGAGTTTACTTAATATGTACTGTAAATATGAAGTTATTTTTGGTAAATGTTTTATAGAAAATGTAAAAAAAAAGTTACTTTTCCGACTGATTTAATCTTACGCACTAATATTTATGCATAACATTATTAAGATGACTAATCCCACTGAAGTCAAGGAAATTAATCACCTGAGTTATATATGGTCAGGTGTTTGTATTGCAATTGCTTTGATTTAGCATTTAGAATTAGTTGATGAAATGCCCAGCATCTGTGCAAGATTTAAAAATTGACCAAAGAAGATAGTTCTTTAATAATCATACTTTGTTAATTTGTTATACTGATTAAACTTATGAAAGCTCCCAAAGTACAAAGAATTTAAAAGATTTGTTTTGAAGGGGATTTTAATCTGGCAACTAATTGAATTCAGATGTGCTGTTTAGAAAGCAACATTTATTAAACTAAGTTTGTGTTTGCCGATTTGTGTAGGTAGTAATGTTATCAATAAGAAAATATTGCCATTGACTAAGGCTGTTCTTTTTTTTTAACTTTGGTAATTTCACAGAAAGGAAATTTCTGCAAAATTCTCTAAGTTTCTGGGGAGGCAAAGCAGTAGTAACCCAGCGAGAAGGTGTATGCCTGCTTATACTCTGCATATCTCTGAATATATTAGACACTGCTCTTGCTGGGACAGTTCAGTCCATCTTGTTAAAGTTCTCCTGGAACTTCCAGCAAGTAATAATGGAGGACACCCCCACACCCCCTCCCAGCCCTACAAATTGCAGCTGGTATTGAATTCAGAAGTAAAATAACAAGAGTGTAGTATAAGCTTGTCGTTATCTGAACAAAATAGGGAATATTCTGTTTCAGAAATGTAATTTAATTACAAATCTATTCTATGTGCCTCATGTAGGGAAACAACCAGTTAAAACTAAAATAATAGTGAATTGTAGCTGGATATGGATATACATTGCAATGCAGTGTTAGCACACCTGGTGTCACTGTGGACAAAGGATCTGAGGAAACAGAGATGCGGTGAGGCTGGGAAGTGCCTGATCCAGTCAAGTGAGGTTGCCTTTATTTATCACATACACTAATGAACTGAAAGGAGAAGTGACACTGGATTAAATCTGCTTCAGATCCAGTCTGATAATGTGGTAAGAACAGGGCAGTTGTCTTGCTGTTGTTCACCAGCAATGCTGTTTTTATTTTCCAGTTACCATTCAAAACACAAGAGCAAACTGAGACACAAAGGATCTAGTCTTCATCCTTTCAAGTAAGTGAAGGCCTGTTCATTTGAGAGAGGATGTGCAAAATGTAATATTAATATTTAGTCTGTACATACCAGTTACACACTAGGCAATAGCAGTAGCATTCAATTTATCCTCTATTAAAAAGCATAAAGGCAGACACACCTGGGCAAGGAACTAGGCACATATCAAAATGCTTGTAAATTCTAAGATAAGGTCTCTGCTTTTGAAAAAAGCACATTGCAAACCTCAGGCTTACAAGCCCCTTTGGCTGCTTTATTTTTCCATTGCTATTGAATTTGTATTGCTATCTCTATTTGTATGAAACACCATTTAATTAAAAAGTGTGGATTCTTTCCTTCCGAGTGGCTGATTTTGTTAGCTACATCGGGATATTTTAGTTATGTTCAAGTCTAGCAGAGTTTGCATGACCCTAATATTTCATGTGTGCAGGAAAGTCCTACAGGAGAAAGACAGGCTGTGGCTGCTGCGAGAGCAGAGACGGAAGAAGAAACTGCGCAAACTGCTCAAGAGAATTAAAAATAATGACACGTGCAGCATGCCTGGTCTGACCTGCTTCACCCACGATAACCAGCATTGGCAAACTGCTCCCCTGTGGACACGTAAGACTACTGTAAACTAAGGAATAGGTGGGCAAATTTTGGCTGGACTGGGTTGGGATGTTGGGTTGCTAGTAGTTACTGGTTTTATTAGCTCTGTAACCAAAGCCATACAGTCTTCTCCATAGTAAATTACCTGTTTCAGTGTTGTCATTATTCTTGCATGAAAGGCAAAGAGGTAAAACCAGCTGCAAATAAGCTACAGATACTGAATACTGTTCACTGATCTGCAAGGTATCTCACCATCTGGAATGTTTCACAACCAGAGAAAGCAACCAGACAAGATGTTACTGTGATTAGTAGTCATGTCATGTGGGTTAGGTATGCACAGAACAAGAAGCTGATGCTGGGAAGGCATTCTCTGCTTTAGAGCTCAGGAGTGAGAACGAGAGTAACTGTCTATGACTAAAGTAATACCATAAACAGAAAGAAATTAGCAGTGCTAAAGACAGAAGCATGTAGCTCATGTCTTTGTAACTCTTCAATTCACAGTGGGCCCTTTCTGTGCCTGTACCAGTGCCAACAACAACACATACTGGTGTTTGAGGACAATCAACGAGACCCACAACTTCCTGTTCTGTGAATTTGCTACTGGATTTTTGGAGTATTTTGATCTCAATACCGATCCATATCAGGTATCTGATCACAGACCTTGAGATCACAGCTCAAGAAATACTACTTCATTGTTACTAACCAACAATAAACTGAAATTGCACGGTATTGCTGCAGGATGTAGTTAAGGCCGGTATCATGTAAATTAGTATAATGTGGCTCATTCCTGTTACAAATAAACTACCTATATTCCAAAAGTTACCAAATTGCAGAGCAATAGTTGCTAACAAGAACCCTCTGTTTATTGCAGCTAATTAATGCAGTGAATACGCTTGACAGAGATGTTCTTAATCAACTGCATGTCCAGCTCATGGAACTCAGAAGTTGCAGAGGGTATAAGCAATGCAATCCAAGAACAAGGAACATGGATCTTGGTAAGCGTCTGTTCTATTGCACTCACAAACTCCCCAAAGAACCCTTACCAATATGAAACTTGAATCAGTCAAAAGGATTTTAGGATTTACTTATACCAGTATTGTCCTGCTGAGTGTGATAGCTGCGTTCTTAGATTTTTGTACATGTTCAGTTTGTGTTATGTCATGTTTTCAAGATGAAGAATGACCCTTAGCATAGCGATAAATATTGCTGAGATGCAGGAGAAGACGAGGATAGAACAATACTAGTGAAAGAGGGAGAGAATACCCTAATAGCCACTATGAAGCTCACAGGTCAGTTGAAGTTGGAAGGAACTTCCAGAGTTCTGCTCCAAACTTCTGTTTAGTGCAGGATCAGATGTGAGGGCATAGTAGGTTACTCAAAGCATCAGGAAATTCATTACATTCTTGAGTGTTTATTTTTTAAGTTGTGATTTACCTCATACAGGCACTGTTAGTAACATTGTTAATTTTTCTTCACCTAGGACTTAAAGATGGAAGCTATGAGCAGTACAGGTACATTTTATAAAACAAAGTTACTTTATTATTCTTAAGTACTGCCTTCATGTTGAAAGAGCAAGCGTGGGATTGGGAACCACAGGGAAAGGCCTGCCCTGAAAGGGCATCTGAAAGACCTTTCCATCCCGCTTGCTTTGAAACAGTGGAGCAATTTGTTTCAATGTTACACTATGTTCTGATCTTAGTAGTCAAAATTCTGGCTGAATAATTCTTCTTCCTCATCATTCAGATTGTGGTGCTGGTTGTTTTCTTGGTGATGGTTAACTTTTTTCTCCTTTTGCTGCTTGAAAATTAGGCAGTTTCAGCGTCGAAAATGGCCAGACGTGAAGAGACCATCATCTGCCAAGTCACTGTGAGTTGGGAGCAATTCACCAAAAGCATTAGCTTTTACTCAGCTTTTCCCTTCTCCCTTTGCATGCACCACCTTTTTTAACATCATCATCTATTCTCATGGAATGCTTAGGAGGAAAGTGCTCTAAATTATGCAAGAAATATGATACTGCCATCATTACTGACAACTACTGCTGCAGAAAACCTTTTCTTTATTGGGAATCTTGGAGCATTAAGGTCAAGGCCATTTTAAACAAGTAAAGGTACATGCTCAGTTGAAGAAATCAATTATGGTCAATTGCCAGTAAAAATTAAAGACCAGTACATTGGTTTTGTCTAAATTTAAACTAGTAGCAGCTACCTAGTGGTTTTTCACACAATCCAGAAAGAACAAAACGGACTGTAATTTCTAATGAGTAGTGAGGCAGCATCATGTATTTTCTTGCTCTACAGCCTTGTGCTGCAAGCAGAAAAAGGAATTTAAAACAGAGAGTAGATTACAAGACAGATTTGGATCTAAAACAACTTTTTCCTTACTGAGCTGCCCTTTAAAACTGGATCAAAATCTGGCAGTTCTCAAACTGCCAGAGCTCAAAGATGAGGTACAAATTTAAGTATATTAAAAAGTTACTGCTGCCTGTTACTGTCTCTGAATCTCCCCTTAAAAAGAAGGCAGAGACTTCAATTCATTAAAAATCACAAGGTGCTCTCAAACTGGGCAGTGGAAAACACAAGTACCAGTCCCTTTCCTAGGCAGTCTGGTCTTCTTGCCAAGAGGATTTGCTCATATAATGCAGTAGTTTTATTTCTAATTGCAGAGATCTAAGACTGGCTTTAGAACCGAAATGAAGGTTGAATTAACAGACTTTGTACAGGTTGAAGTTTCAAATACCATTGGATTGTTTGTCATACACCTGCTATGCTTTTATTGGTGGGTCACAGTATTTCCATTGTTCTTCACTGCATGGAACCATTAAAAATGCCTTTCTTGCTACTTTCTACTGGAATGTTATACACTAAACTGCATTTGTTTTATTTTAAAGAGGACAACTGTGGGAAGGCTGGGAGGGCTAATCGCCCCCAGCTGCTGCACCTCCATGAGGATACAAACTGGCCAGGAGTTGAATCCATGTACAGACTAAATGAACTGTTAACATTCACCTGAACGACTGGACAAACTTTGAGGCCGAAATAGATAGAATGTTTGCACTGGTAAGTGAGTTGAATAGAAGCAGTGAAATTATGGGAAATGCTGTCAGAAATACAGGTCTCTGAAATCCGCCGTTGTACCTGCTTTTTTGCTTTGGATTACACCTCACCTGCTTCACAAGGCATTTTACGTCAAGAAGACAAAACTAACGCTGATTCAGGAATTGACAGAGGAGGAAACCCAGCCACATCCCAAAGAGGACTGCCACTGCAGCGGCAGTGTTTACACAGACAGTTGAAGGGACGCTAAAACAAATTCCAGTTCACCTGTATCTTTAGTTGTCATGAGAAAAACTTCAAAGCCAAGTACAACTTTAAGGCAAGATTTAGAAATGGATGCTTTTGCTTATCACTGGGGTACAGGTAATGGCTGAAAAGAACTTTGAAAAGATTCAGAAACTGAAGTCAGCAACCCCAAGTGTTCTCAACACCATGGAATTTCTTCAATTTCCTCTGAGGATACATTTTAGTTCCACATCTACTTGTTCGTCATACTGCCACCTCTATGAAGATTAGAGAAAATCTTGACTAACAGGATGCCAGATTTTTGGAGGGGTTTTGTAAATATTGATCAGTGCACTGCTTGAAAATAAATTCTTCAGGTTGTGAAGGAATTTGTTAATAAAAAAAGAGTGTAATGCCCACACACCGTTTCTCAAAATGCTAAGTCAGAATTTTATTCATTTTTAAAGGTACTGAAAAATTTCAGTAAATGTACATTTTAAATTTTAACAAAATCAGATTTGTATGAAGATTTTTATGTGGTAATATTATACTGTACTTCAAAACCAAAACAGTTCCTTTAAGAAAGCAGTGTTTACTTAGCAGTGTAACCTTTACATTTATTTTTAAAAAAGGCACCTCTGAGAGTTCAATACTTGTAGTCAATAATCTAGTTATACTTTAGTCTGCAAAAAAAGTAAATGTTCTGAATGACAGTTATTGTTCAAAGGCTTTCACAGGGAAAAAACCAATAATTTTACTAAGGAAGCACAGTGTACAGAATTATTTGAGTAATTTCATAAGAACATTATTACATACATTGTAGTACAGGCACTAGTGGTGAGATTTGTATTTATCATTTGTTTCATGTTACTTGGCTATTTGTGTTTAAAAGCAAATGCCTGAGGGCGCTCATGGGACAGACTCAACCAATTGTGGCCTTCACTCCTAACAAAGAGGTATTTTTTTCAAAATGCAAACTTAACTTGTCCTTGTAGAAATGGAGTGTAAAAAGACAGCACAGAAATTATTTTGAAACCCTTCCTGGTTTTGCAGCTAGGAAAATCAAGTGGAATTATATCCAGGCATGTAGATCCTTGGTACCACAATCCCATACTCAAAAAATGCACTTGAATTTAGGAATAAGGAAAAAAAAACCCTCTCAAAAAGCAGAAGTGGAGTCTTTGTATATGCTAAGTAAGATTGAGCATGAGTATTTGTATCACATGTGGTAAGTCAAATACACTACCCAATTCTTTCCTGCAAGCTTTTTTTAATTATGGAAGTAAAATCTGAATGTCTGTCTTCATTATAACTTGTTAAAAATTTCATGGATTATCAGAAAAATCTACTAGATGATGAGATCCTGGATCCATACAAGTAAGTAAAAGAATACTTAGATGAAGCTCCCCAAAAACCCCACATTTTTGCTGCTTTCCAGAGAAAAGTTTTAGCTATCTGCCATTCGCAGTGTGCATGCAGAAAGAATATGAGGTTAGATTTTTTTAAAAATTTGCATGGCCTTGTGTGTTTAGCCCATAGCCTCTGGCAAGGTGAGACTGTGACTGTTAAAATCCTGCAGGGCCAGTGTTACTGCGCCTGTTCCTCATCAGGCAGAAGGTTGAACAGTTATCTTGCCCCTTACAGAAAACACTGAGCTGTGAGACCTGTATGTGACAGAAGAACAGCTGTTATTTAATGAAAGGTGCGTTGTTGCCAAGTTTGGGGAAAGATACCACCTCTTCTCCTTTGAGCTCTCCTAGAGCTTGCTATTTAAGTTGAAAAAGACTTAAGCTCCAGTTGGTGTCAGTGCTAAATGTGTGTCTCATAAGTGAAAGGTCTCAGTTGTTACTCCCTCAGCTTTTACAGCCAACTAGGATAAAATGTAAATCATTCTTTATACACAGTTTTCATCAGTGATGGCAGGGAGTTTTCTCTGACCTTTACAGGATAATCAGCCTTAAAAGTATTAGCTCATACAGTGTCACCAAGTTCTGATTTTAAATAAAAACCTTTATTTACATAATTATTTAACATCCAAACACAAAAACCAGAAGGGCAGTTACACCTTACAACCAACCCTTTTATAAATCAGAACCCATGATTTTTCTGTTTTGCAAAATAAAATACAGATACTTCAAGCAATACTTATAATGTAAATTAACTTAGATGCAATTCTTCATACCGTATGCCTTCTCCTGAGAATTTTTTAAAATATTGCTCTCAGAATTACATGGTTTTACACTTGCTGTATCTTTCTGTCATCTGGTAGTCTGCGCATAAATTCTGTAATAAAAGGTGTGCTAACTGGTGCAACATTCAAGTTTTATCTGGTGACAGAAACGTGGTCTGAATTTCTCACTTTGGAAGCAGTATTTTAGGCCAAGAAAAAAGTACACTACATACAAGTTTAATAAAGACATGGTGACATTCTGTGATCAAAATAGTAACAGAGACATAGCAAAACAACACTCTTTTATGCAGCAGTGATCAGAGATTGCTGTACTAGCTAATTCATCTCTTACTGGTGAATAATGTTACATGGGTTTTATTTAAAAAAACATTCAGAAAAATCTACTGCTATAGGACCAAAGCAAAATTGATGGTGGTAACTAAATCTCACCAGATTTCAAACTAGATGTGCTGTTTAGTTATGCCATGAAAGAGGCTGTCAATGCATTTCAAAAATGCCCCCTGCTTCTTCATCAGGTTTTAACTAAAAATTGTTTAATTCAGAAAAAAAAAGTAGGTACTGGAAAGCTACAACATTCTAAACAGATGAGAAAAGGATGAGTCTTTATAATGTCAGCCAGGTAGGTACCAGTTATACATAGATGTATAAATAGAATTACTAACCTTAAAAAAAATTGTACTGCAAGAGATGCATATGGCAGTATAAGAACTCACCTAATGCAAGCAACCGGTGTTTGTAGTTTCCATCAGTATAATGAACAAGTACAAAATATAAAAATTGTTCTACTCTAATTTGATATAAAAAGCAAGGGATTGTTGCCTTTCACCCTCAGTAAGTAGCACTTACTCAACAAATAGATATGTTCCGAGAAATGAAAAGATAAAAGCTCTTTAGGCTTTTAAAGGTTTTCCATTATAAACACATATTAATTGGACTGAAAAGTTCCAATAAATGCTGTGATAATCTATATACTCTATACTCTCAACTAGTGGAAGAGACAGGGTTGCATGAAGTAGATCAATTGACACAACATTCCCTTTGAAACACATCTGGCTAGGCCTAAGGATGAATTTTTGAGACTATTTCTATTGAAACTTAATTCTATTATAATGGAAGATCACTGAATATTCTGAACAATAAAACCCCCTCTTGCTAACAGTACCAAGAATAAGCAAAAAAGAACACAGATCAGGGTTTTTTTGGTTTCTTTTACTCACTTGGGAGAAATCAGTTTTTCATTACACAATGCACAACAGAACAGAAGCACCACACAAACATTTCTGGGTCATCCCTTATGAAGGTTTAGCGGTTTAATTCCTTGCTACTGCAAAAAGTGCAAAGGGATCTTCATTTCAAGCACCCAAAATGGATGGGGAGAAAAAACCCCCATGCTATCAGCAAATAATACGTAACCAGACTTAAATACTGCGATGACAGAAATCTGCTTAGCAAATACATTCATTACTGTTAGAACAATCCAATGAGGTGTAGACATTTGGTTAAAGTGTGGCTTAATATCCTTTAAGATTTCTGGATGTTACATAACAACAAATATTTTGCAACAGACAAACATTTTCAAAGAACATTTATAGTTCATTCAAATTGACCAAAAAGACACAATCCAGATTCATCAACTGAAAAGGCAACCTATTACAGACAGACATGTCTGTCCTGACAAGCTGTAAGATCTCACAATGCAGAGCCTTCTTGTCAAATTGCCTTAGGTAAAAATAAATGTAACAAAAGTGCTCACAGGTGGAGAAAGTATTGAACAACCTGTCTTTTTTTTTTATAAAAAGCTCTGTGTTAAAGATCTAAAAATAAATCAAGTGTTGAAGACCAAAGAAGAGAAATATGTGGGCCAAAGTCACCCAGCTTCAAAGTCCTTAAATTTAATAATAATAAAAAAATTCTATTTGGACCTCAACTACACTCAGTTTTCAGAAATCAATTTTGTTAAATATTTAGCTTCACAAACTCCGCAAAAATGAGTTAGTGACCTACAAAAGTCATATATATAATACATTATTTTAAAGATCATATTTACAAAGTTTATTCACAAAAAAGACTGCAAAATTCTGATTCTGACTGCAGTATCCTGCCTTGAGTTTTCTGAAGATATTTTCAAAAAAAGATGAAAAATTATTGCTCTAATTTCCATACACAGAAAACATTACATTATGCAGTCTTTTCAAATAATTCAAAAGAGATTGTGTTTGAGAAGGAACTTGAGCACACTCTGCCTTCATATTAAGTCCTTATCAATGATATTGCATTATTCCATTATATAGTCTTCTATAAAGTGCACTCAGCTGCACAGCAATATGTAAATATTAGTCACAATTGTGTTTAAATAATTTAAATTGTTTATCATCTCTTTTTATCCCTAGCCTTCAACGGACAGGATTTTGGACTAGCATGCGCCAATTAGTTTTGCACTGCTTCTTTGCTTGGGAAATCCCTGACTCTTGGGGTAAGAGACTAAAAGCAGCATTTATATTCAGGGATTCATATAAAAGAGTCAAGGCTAAGAACTACATTCTCTGTCAGATATTGTTATTAGAGAAATCAGGAAATTCTTACCCCTGTGACTTTTCCAGCCACTTTTGTCTGCCTGGGCCAAAGCGCTTTGGATAGCTACAGTAAACAGATAACGTATACCAGGAGTCTACCCATCAAATCTATTAAAATGGAATTGCCAAATTCATATTTCTAGAGAAAGAGTGCCAAAAATATTAACAACCTTTTTTTGTATCCCACATCAAACTGTAATACATAGGCTACTTCTACTAAAATGTATTTTTTGTTGGGTAGGAGGGTTTTTTTTGGTTTGTTTTCCTCTGGATGAGGAAATCTATCACTGGTTTCTGTAAGCCCAGTATGACTTGCCATGAAAGATGTGTCACTTTCTAACAGTAGTGCATTCAGCCATTCTTGTTTGAAGATGTGGTTCTAGATGTCAGCAGTATTTCTGTTAAAGAAAAGACACTTTCATCAGAGAAGACATCTTTGCTGAAAGAAATGGTTCATGTACTGCATTTTGAAGAAGGAACTACTGACAATCAATGCCTAGAAGCAGAATAGCCTTTTAGTGCTCCACTTTGAAAATGATCTAGAAAATAAATGCTGTCCTAGAATTTCCTAAACACACTCTTTGGTTATCTTTATGCCATGTAGATCTGGAAAATCTAACATTTCACATATTCTCCTCTTTATAAAAGGCATGTGTCATTTCAAAGTCCTCCAAAACTTTATCTACCCCTCACAAATCCTCATTATTCTGCTTCCTTAGGTATGCTGGACAAAATTTTATGAGGTACTTTTTGCTTGAATAGATAGAGCTAATGTCAGTATTATGTTGCTCATCCTAGGTATTGTGTGGAAAGATTGTAGCAAAAGTGTAAAAGTGTATTTTGTATTTCAGCTTTCTTTTCAGTGCCTGCTATTAGCACATTTTCCCCTTACATGAGGGGTCTAAATTTTCCGTAGTTTCTGGCTATGCATACACAAGTTATTCTAAGGTATTGTAAGGGCAAGTATCATCATCAGTGTCTGCCAGAAGGATACTGCACTATCAGGATTATTAGTCTGACTTGTAAGAGCCATTACATATAATGTTCAAGGTCTGCTGAAGATGCATTCTGCAATGTCCATGGGGTTTTTTTCTGGGGTTCAGAAGTATTCCATCATCCTTTGTGCAGTTAAAGGCTTGATCCTACCCATGATACTTCAAAGTCAACAGCTAATCCCAGCACACAGCTTGGGTTCACTGTGAATTTTCTTATGTATTATCAAAAAGAAAGTATCTCTTAGGACATTAAATTAATAGGGCCACAGATGCAAATACAAACAGGGTAACTGAGAGCAGGGTTGTGCCAGAGGAATGGATATAAGCAGACTGTACTCAATGGGAAAAGAGTCAGCAAATCTTTTCATCAGTCTTGATGTACAACTTACCTGGTCTGGACCCATAGGCAGTCCTGACATAGGCATGGTATTAATACTCATCTGTCCAATATGGCCACTGCTGCCATTCATGTGCATCATACTGTACGCTGCTGGGTTACCTTGATGGTTGAACTGCTGCTGGGGAAAAGAACTGAAGTACAAAAGGACAAATAAAATTACCTTCCAAGAAGATGTATTGCCTTCCCTGCACCAGCTGTCAACACATGGAAGATAAAACTATTTTCACACTTACCTGTTTTTATCTAGTATCTGTTTAACATGGAAACTCCCCTCCCAAAAGGAATTTGAGTTTTTAGAAATGCACAGTTGTATGCGTATGTCTAATGTAACCTTTTTGGAGGCTACTATTACAGCTATATCATCCATTGTAATACTATTTGATATCTTGTATTTTCCCACCCTCTCCCCCAAGTTATTTTTTCTTCAAATATTAAGTTAATGTTTAAAGACTGAATGTTGCTTCTGGTTTCAAAGATTGTAGAGGTCCAACCTGAATCAATGGAGCTAAGCATAAAATACACTTAATCATTTCCTAAACCAGAGCAGGATGAAGGACAATGCAGACAGTAGAAAGACATTGTAAATCCTTTACCTCTTGTAAATCCTCTTCCTGCTACATGCTATTTAACATAGTTTCTACTTCCAGCAAAATGAAAGACACTTTTTGAGAAACAGGTTTTAATCACGAAGTTCACCTGTTTCTGGGCATGCTTCCTGAGGGCCAGCCCTTCATCTCTGAGGACTGGTACATTGTTGCTGACTGAGGATGCTGCAGCATAGGGTTCTGTGAGGGTCCAATTCTTGATGATATCATTGGATTGGGAGGGCTTGGTACTCTACTAAATGCAGGATCAGGTTGTTGGCTTATTCCTTAAAATAAAGGAAACAGACACAATATACTTCAGTTATCATTACCTAGTACCTCTGGTTTATCTGTTTGCAGTGATTAGAATGGGAAACGTCATCCTTTTTTTGTAGCAGTATATTCCCTTTTTCAGAATGATTGGTATTTAGGTAGTTTGGATTAATATAAAAAGGGAAAAGAATATCAGACAAATGAAAAAAAAAAAAAAAGAAAGTCAAACATGCTAGTACTAGTACCATAATTAGGTGGATAGGGGAATTGCTGTGAAGGAACTTGAGCCATTGGAGGGCCTGTCAAAGCACTATCCATGCTTCCTGAGGCTGTCACATTTGGTGGTGGACTGAAGGCCTGAGGTTGCTGTTGCTGCTGCATCATCATTGCCATCCTCTGTTGTCTAAAATGGTGACTTATTAGTTCCCTGTTACGCTGAGCCACCATTTGAGCATTAAGAAAACCTTGCTGCTATCCCCCAAAGAGAAGAAAAATCATATTAGAAGATGTTTTTACAAATAAAATTACATCAGTCAATCAAACTCATTCCTAAGATCCAGCAAGTCAACGAAAACACACAGTCAGTATAAAAAATAATCATCAAAATATTAAGACGAAAGTTTTCATTAAATTAGTGCTAAACAATGATATTTTACACAGAAAAACTTGGCATACTGAATTGACATCATGATCTAACAACAAATCCCCCTGCAATCTTAGGAATAAGGGAGGTAAACCCCCCCTTTTTTAAAATTATGCTGAGGAACAAAACCAAAGAGGAATGCTCTAAAGCCATGAAAGAAGGTTGAAGTTCTAAACAGATGGCCACTGTAATACGTACTTACCTGGGATCCCACCTGTGGCTGCATAACTGGTCTCATCACTGAGTTAGTACCACTGACTGGATTTTCCATTTTTATTTCAAGCGTTTGACGGCTCTGATTCATAAACTTGGAAAAAGACATTTTAGCACTATTAGCTTGAAAATAACAGTACCTGAACAAAGTAATGGCAACTCCTGCAAAAACATTTTCTTTACAGACCTCTTGAATCCATAAAGTGTAATGGCTAGTTTTTGCCTTGTCTAATGTACCTGAAGAACCAAACTATTTTTTTAAACAGCTCAAACACACAAAAAGAAAAACCCTTCAAACAGTGCAGCATTAACTGGCTTTGGTTATTTTCCTTAAAATTAGCACTCTTTAGGAATAAAGAGCAGACTATCTATTTGTTCCAAATAACTAGTGTCACAGAAAACCAAGAGAGAGAACAGTATTTCCTAACACTGCTGTTCCACGTGTGGAGAGGAAAGGGTTGAAAAATGGAAGATTGGCAAGGAGAGAGAAAAAGTTGTTTTTAGAATTGTTTTCTCTCAAGGACCAAACATGCACCTGGGAGATGTTAGAAAATACTCTGGCTGAGAAAATTCACGTATTTGTGTTTGCCCTGGGATGTTGTCTGTCTACAGAGAAGAAATGGAATTTTCTCACAAAAGATAGCAGGATGTTGTTAAAGACTTTTAAAAGCCTTTCTCATAGACTTGGGCCTCTTTGTAAAGGTGGCAGAAGGGAGATAAGAGGGTCTGGAGATGTGAAACTACGGCCTGGTGAAGGACTGTGCATGCTCCAAGCACTTTTCATATGGAATGCAGGGCTCAAGCGTGGGTGCTTTTTGCCCCTGCTAAAATGAGCTTAGCAGTGTATGTGTCTCTGTTTTTTGGTATCCAAGATGATGGAATAAACCTACTCTTTGCACTTCAGCTGTGTGTTGTTCTTGCCTTGGTGTTACCTGCATGTATTCTGTTCACACACCATGTCACACAGCAGTAGTTCAGCTTTCCTAGTTTTATTTGTACACTGTATTAATTAATACCAAGCCTGCATTTTCACGTGGGGAATTCAATGCTGAAATCATACACCAATTTTTAAGCAGTGTTTTCAACATAGTGTTAAAATCTGTGCGGCTGTATCTATTCTCTCACCTTTTATCCAAAGAAAATACTTAAAATAACATCACTAAATGGAAGGCAAAGCCATACATTGATAAGCCCAAATGATTAGTTAGAAAACAGTGACAAGGAAGTAACACCTGATTTACAGAAAAAACACAGCTGCAATTTAATGCTATCCGTGAGGTTCTGAAAAAATACTAAACGTGGATAAAGAGATCATGCAGAGTTACATTCTGTAATAGCACTGTTTTAACTAGCAATCGTTTTGTGTGCTGCAGAAGCCAATCCAGTCTGTAGCTAGGGAGGCTGATGAAGGAGAACCACTTGCCCTAATAAATGTTCTTTCACTCCTACAGCCATGCGGCAATTCAGTGAGAAGCACTGTCAAAATAAAAGATCCACCCTCTCAATCATATGTTGCAATGTCCATTGTTTTATGTGTGAAGCAACACAATTCTGTGTGAAAGTGATTCCATTCTGAAACATGAAGGAAATGTAAATGTAGGAGCAAAAAATTACCTGCTGTCCCTGGAGCCTCTGCTGGAGCTGCATGCGTAGCTGCTTTGGTGTGTTGGTCCGAGGTCTCATGACGTTTGCTCGGGGATGCATACTTTGCAGAGGAAAATTGCTCAGTTGGCTCATCTGATTCATCACTGAATTAAAAGATGGCTGTTGTCCCTGGATGTTACTAAAACCTCCTGGCATTGCTGCCCCTTGTCCTTGATAGGGCTGACCATATAACAAAGGCTTCTGGTCAATCATAACTGAAGGTTCCTGACCTTGAAATGAATCTTGTTTCGGTTCCAAAGCTTGTCCCTTCAACAGATACAGAAATGCTTTCACTAACAGTACATACAGAATTCCTAAAGAAGCAATAAAGCTAACACAGCATGATACACCAAACAGCAATTTCTTGGGTAGAACATAGCATGGACAGCTACTATTAGTTTTATCTCCAAACTAATGAAAAAGCAAAAATGCTTAATAATAGTAATTCCTTTTAAAATCAATTTAGCTGCACCCTGCAGACACAGGCAGACCAGTGTCACCATTCAAGCCCTTCTGCGCTTTTTGATGCTATTTGTACAAATGATAGTGACATGTGGGTCTTAGCAACTTCCAATTACTCACAGAATTTCTTTTTCCTATTTGCTAGCCATGCAAATTCAACCTGGAACTGAAGGACAGGGAAGCATCCACATCACTGCCAGTCAAATAATTCACAATTTAAGCTCAGCTGACAGCAGGCTGACTAAGGAAACCCAACACAATTCTCAGTTTACAGAATTATAATGAATTACGCCCCAAACTCCACCTATATGTACCAAGGCATTATATAATAAACTTCTGTAAGAATATGCCACTTTATATTTCTTGTCATGCACAAGAAATTTAATCCATGCTGAGTTTCTCCACTGAAAATCATTAGTCAATGTAAAGGTTTCCAAAGGGACATGTATGAAGATGAGCATGTGAGGAGACTAAGTAAATGAGGAAGCCCTCTTCACTTTCTTTTCAAGTAACAGAAAAATACTGGTCTTTGGAAAATAAATGGCCCAAATATCTGTTTACTTACTTGGTTTACAAGATCAGGAATTCCTAATGCTCTGTCAATTTCTTCCAGACCTGTGACATCTGTATTACTCAGTAGTGTGTGCAGCTGATCCAGAAGTGCCCTTTCATCATTCTGGCCTTCCACATTTGGTGCCGAACATAAGAGATCATCCAAAGAGCTTCTAACTAATTGTCTATAAATAAAAAAAAACACTAAAATCATAGAATCAATAAGGCTGGAAAAGGCCTCCAAGATCATGGAAGGCAACCTTTGATTGAATACCACGTTGTCAACCACACTTATCGCAAGCACTAAGTGCACCATCCAGTTGTTTCTTGAACGCATTAGGAATGGTGTCTCCACCATCTCCCTGGGCAGCCCATTCCAATGCTCGACCCCTCTTTCAGTGAAGAAATTCATTACAACCATTACAAGGAAAACTACAGTTTTTATTTAATATATTGACCTGGATAGGGCTGAGTATGATAGTCACCCAGATGACTGAAGGAAGACTTTAACAACTTAAGTCCCAAATTTATGTCCTAAAACGCCCAGTCACCTTCCACGCACCCTTGAGCACACATAAATTCTGTTTTTTCCTGGATTCTGCCATGTGCCACAGAGATATGATTTCAGAGTCTACCATCTCTTTTTTCTGTGCCTCCCAACTCAAGGATTGATAGATTTTGTTACCAATGCCTTTTGTGGAGCTGGGTTAAAAAATATCCAGTGTCAGATCACCAGCAGAAATGGAAACATTTCTGAAACATTCCAGAAATGGAGTTCAGGCTCCAGTCTGTTATCCCCACTTTGTATGCTACACAATTTCATGCTACACAATCTTATTTCCGGGTCTTAAATTCTTCCGACAGACAGCGAACACTTGTATTTAGAATTACCTTACAACCTTCCCCAATTCTACCTGTTTTGTGAACCCTGTGACCCTTGCTCCATGGACATCATATTGTCAGGCCACAATCCAGGTTGGTTAGATGGTCCAGGCTGTCCATACAGATTCGCCCCCATGACAATGTTTATCTCATTTGGTCCTGCAAGGTAAAACATTTATGTATTTTTTAAAAACCAAAGGTCTCATCTTGCTCTCCTAGTGCTCCTATTAGGATGATCACACAAACAGTCAAGCCGTGTAGCTTCATGAGCTTTCCATTACCATGACACACAAAGTCACAGTCAAGATAATTTCACATATACAACAGACACATTTAAATACGGCAGACAGTGACCTAAACCTGCTACCCCTGTTAGAGCAGAATTGCTATTTCTAAACCTTTAGCCTCTAAATAGGAGCATGATAGACATAGCACTTTACATTAAAAAAAAAACAAAAAAAAAAAACAAAAAAAAACACAAAAAAAAAAAAAAAAAAAACAAACAAAAAAAAAAAAAACAAAACAAAAAAAAAAAAAACAAAACAAAAAAAAAAAAAACAAAACAAAAAAAAAAAAAACAAAACAAAAAAAAAAAAAACAAAAAAAAAAACAAAAAAACAACAACAACAAAAATTCTGGACAATGACATCTGGGTACCAGCAAATATACACTGTCCTAGTGACATCAAAATCTGGCATTTTAAATTCCAATAGAGAGTGGAAATCAAAAGGTAACATTTTGCTCTTTGGGAGTACTTTCTTCCCTCTATCTATCCAGGGACATACAGCACTACATAGGAGAGTTTATGTCATCCCATTATTTCCCAGTATCTGTATGAATCACCTAGCATCAATGATTTCTAGGGAGCTAAGCTGGAAAATTCTCACTTAGTCAGGACCAGACCAGACAAACTTCTTTTGTATTTAATCTTATATCCATTTGTTGCATTGAAATAGTAAGTCTGTTTAAGAGAACTGGTAACAGCCCTGGTAGCTTTTCATGATAAGAAAGGAATGCTGTCTGTTTAAGATGGTTTGGGGCATACTGGTATTGGCATAGTAGACTGGAGAACTTCAGCTCTAGACTAAACCTTTGTTAGAGATATAGAACAGAAAAACCCCGCAGGCTTTAAGACTGTTCATACTTTAGACATACAGCTTATTTTCTCTCATGCACACATGAATACTTTGAAGAAAAACAGTATTTGCAATGTGGCTTTATATGAAATTTGCCTACTCCATGTGAAAAGAATTCTGAAATACTGGAGAGAAAGACTTTAAAAGACATTGATTACCAGGAAGTTAACAGAAGAAAAAAAAAGAAAGGAAAAAAAAAAAAAAAAAAAAGGAAAAAGAAAAGAAGCATCTATATCAAACAGGATGAATCAAATTAACCACAATGCTGGTACCTTCACATATGGAATCATAGATGCCACTTAGTTCCTGGAATTTAGCAGAGAAGTACTGCAGTAAAGAAATACTCAGAAATTGTACCCTCCACCCCTAGTCTTAGAACCCAGAACAAATTATCTGTGTATGAGACACACAGCACCAGAAGAAAGTAAGAACTTCACCAGAAAGTCATAAAACGTCACTGTCAGGGAACAATAAGAGTCTCTACCTCAAAAAGCCTTCCACTGAAAATCTTAGCATTTTACCGGAAGTGCAAAGATTCTGCTGATGAATGCTTACCAAGAAACCAGTGAGACAGTGCTACGTAGGACAATAAGAAGTTAAGAACTTACTCATGTGAATCATTTGCTGTTGGGGCATTGGCCTAGTACTGGGTATGCTGTTAGAGCGAACAGGCAGCCCACCCTCCGGGGGCCTTGGAAGGGTTGTACTAAATTCAGGTCCCGGTCTCAACATTGAAGCAGAACTTGCAGATTCCAATCTGTTCACTTTGGAGTTTGGCAAACCCCAGTCTCCTGACTGGTGCTGACTCATCGCCACATTTCTGTTGGGAGTGCTTGCTATAATGAAGAGCAGAAAACACAAAAATTTATTATCTGGAGTGCGTTATGTATTTTGGTTTTAGAATTATTTTGCTATTTCACCGAGTGCACCTGTTAATGTCAGAGCAATTGACTGAAGTCCTACAAAAGCATCTAGAGTTCACCATGCCAAGTTCTAAAACATACAAAAACTGTATGAATCTAAATATACATAAAATTTATAATGACTGGCTGCCACTGTGAACTGTTCTTGCTTCTATATATCAAAAGCACACGTAAAACTAAAAGCTAAAAAAAGTAAAAAATAACTTAATTACTTAAAATATTGGTAATGCCACAGTTAACAGTTATGTTCTTATAATTTTAACTAAAGTAATAATTCTGGAGTATTAATGATGGTAAAATAAAAATTCTCTAATGTTAAAGTTTCTTCTAACGGAAATTTGTATTTTAATCTTGCAATTTTTTTTAACATAAAAGCTATTTCCTTTACAATGAGAGAGCTGTTTGTATAGAACCAACAAACCCAGATTTGCTCCAAAATTTTCTTGGTTTTCAATCATTCTTGGACTTCCACCCATCAAGTTTTGCTTTTGTAAAATGGAGAACGCATTGACATTCCTCATTGAAGCACCCGAGCCAATAGGGCTGTCTAAAGACAAGGCTTTGTTAAAAGGTGGGTGAGTGGTCTGCGCAGACTGGGGACTCTTCACACCTGTCAAAGAATTAAAAGATGTATGCAACTGTACATTTCAAATAAAATATGCTATTAATGGCTTAAATTAGTCTTATCTCTTTATGAGCTCATATACTTGATCTTAAGCATGCCAGGAACAGTTAAGTTGCTTATATTTTCACAACAAAAATTCCCATTTTGAACACACAGTTAGGACCTTTTGCAAAAAAAATCATAGGCAGTTCCCTTTGGCCCTACACAAAAAAAGAGATTAATTTTAATCTAAGTTGTGTAATGAACTTGGTATTACAGACTTCTTGATATCTGTAAGTGGACTGCCCAGACTTTGGTTAACTCCCATATGGAGGAAGAAACAAATAGCTCTGTTTGGAACAGCAGGAATCTAGATATGGTGTGTTCCTGAGCACAGTGTCCTCCACGGACAATTAACACACAAATCACTGTGCTTCACAGCTAACAGTGTCAGTGGCCTTACATGTTCTTGTAAGGCCATATTTTTCATTATCCATGTTTCACCTACTTCGGTTATGTCAGCAATCCATTGCCCTATATAATCAAGACGATGACCAGTGTCATGAAAGAAAGCAACAACTACCATGATGGTGGTCTACTAGCTAGGTTATCCTCCCCTCCTACTAAGGAAGGGCATTCCTTTTGATGTCAAGGAGTAACAATTAGAATTTACCAGCCACAAGATGTTTTCACATAGAATAAGAAAGAAAATAAAAGCTTGTCACTGATCCCAGATTATATCCCTAGTTAGGGACAAAAAGTTTCAATTTGAATTTATGACTCACAAAACATCTTTCCTGATGACTTGTCTCTGAGAAATCTACGTTAGACGAAGCCAGAATAAACCACAAAACAAGGAACTGAATGTTCTTCATTGTGCATATAGCAGGTGAGCATTGTCAAGACAGCTAATAGTGTATATAATAGCCTATGAAATCATAATTAGCCATTTTGCATTACCTTTATCCTTGAAGATATAGGAGATGAATAAAGTATTCTCTAAGGGTTTGAGGATGCATTATGTTTACATCAGTTAAGAAGAAAACCTTAACTTTAAAACCCAGGTGGTAGATTTAATTCCTTACCCAACAGGGCATTTCCTTGAAATAATGCTTGCTTTGGTCCAGGGTTATTTCCATTTGCAGACATAGCATTATTGTAAAACTCTGAACTAGTAAGATCACCTAGAATTGCATCCAAGTTATCCAAGTCTCCGTTCATCTGAAAATGATGCAGTAAAATACCAAGGTTATTTACTCTCACATGGCTATACTTCAATTTTTACATAGTTCCTCACTAATCTTAAATTATATGACTGGGAGACAAATGTTTTAATTCACTGACACTACCTTGACCTATCTTTTAACTTCCAAAGAACTTCACATATCATTTAGATACTTTTTGCTTGGGTAATTTTGAAAATGAGCAGAAAACACACATAACTAAAATGAAAAGCACCTCTGAATATTAACATTTCAATCACCGCAAGTTACAGAGATAAACACACTCATGATAGTGAACAACATCGAGAATGTGTACCATTCAGTGACAAATAATGCATCTATCATAGACAAAAAGCTACTAGTGACCCTACATGACATGAAAATTATGCACCCTTTTTTCCATTCAGTTTCTAAACTGAACTTTCTTTTAAAATTTGTCTTTAAATCAGATACAGTTTCAATAGAAAAATAACTCATATATAGTGGATCCATATCTTCACAAAAGAAGCTTCTCTGAATACCTTAATTACATCTCAGGAGCAAGTACTGAAACTACATGTTATGTACTATTACAGAGTTGTTAGAGACTTTTCCGTAAGTGGTATTCAAGCAATGTTATAAGGTGTTTCACTGATAGTCAGCCAGTAGCTATTATAAAAAATTGTGGGTGTTTTTTTTTTACCCAGTTATTACTGATTTGGGAAATTCAAGGTCTAAGAAATTGATATACCTTCAGTAAACTCTGCATACTGACCAGTACTATTTACTTCGAAGTTCCAAATTTTAGGACTTAAATACAAAAATATTATACACAGATTATAATTTTAAGAACAAGTGAACTGCTAGTTCCAGAATAGTTGTTCCATGGTGCTAGTTTTCTGTATCGTGACATTTCTTGGAATTCCAGCTCCAGAATTTATTTGTATTTATTTACACAAATTATATATACATTTAAACATTTTAGTATGCATCTATTTGAATGCTGAATATATATATATTTGGAAGAACATATTCCCTCATTTAAGAAAAGAAAATGAGCACTAAAACCAATGAATGAACTAAAGCAGATCATGGCTATTTCAAGTCTTACATATTTTTGTGTACTGTTTATATTTTCAAAACAAAATCACATGTTACCTTTTGCTCTTGTATTGCCAACTAATTACAGAGGCAGTTACTGCCCCATTTCATACTAAGCCATAAACCCAAACATGTACTAAGATCTAAGTTTGAGAAATAATTTGCAAATATTACCTTAATTGTATGATAATTTAAAACATTAGTCCAGGACTTCAGGACATCAGATTTGGTTATATACATATCCTGTAGTTGTTATTTTTGTTCCTGTTTGTTTTGTTCCTGTTTGTGCTTTTTCATTCACAATTAAACCTGAGTTTATTGTTTCATATCATTTGCACAGAACTTTTCTAGAAATGTTTACACATGCATACTGTAGAGTGTTCTATATTTAATCATTCACTGTAATCATAAAATATTGGTTAGGTCACTGCCATCATTTTACATTATACTGTACCTCCTCTGCTGGTTCCATTTTTATTTTCATCTCTTTTTCTTGACTTGAAGTAGGAATTGTAGAACTTGTGCATTGTCCCATCTTATTGTCCACACCTTCTGCTTTAGGCTTCAACTCTTTGGAAAGCGGGTCCTTAATATCATCTTTATCTAGCAGATATCTTAGTAAAGCATTGTTTTCTTTCTTCTTTGGGCTCAGTTGTTCGTGTTTGACAGAGCCTTCTCCACAGGAGGCTGTGTTACTAGTATCATGATATGTGTCTTTACCAGTAGCTTCAGCTGTGATCTTGGCCACCTCTGCTGGAGAATTACCATTCTGCAACAGTTTATGTAAAATCCTGTGCTTCTCTTGCAGGAGCGATCCATGCATGTTAGAGGAGGAAGATACCCCTCCAGATGTTGATGAGGAAACCCCTGAAGGACTGGTGATGCTGGTAGAAGATTCTTTACAATTTGAGTCTAAAGGTGAGTTTGATGCCGTAGAATGTCCTCTTTCATCTGAGGAGCACGTGAGTAGCTGAAGGAGTTTTTTATGCCCTTTGCTCTCAGATGGTCCTCTCTGACTTTCAGACGCCTCCAGATTTCCCTCTTTACTATCTTTTTCACTAAAGAGATCCCTGCTGTTTGACTGGCAGATGGAACTTTCCACTTGGTTTTGTTCACAATACAAACCAGAAGGGCTTTTGGAGTCCTGGGTACTTGTTTTACTTTGCTGAGTTACGGTAATGTTTGGGGAATTATCCAGTTTTGGACCCGGTGAAGAAAGTGTCGATAAAAGGGAATTTCCAACACCCTCACTAATGGCTTGCAGAGCACTAAGGGAACTGCTAGAGAAAGTGCTGTTGCTACTGTTGCTGGCAGATCCCATTGGCGAGTGCATACCTGTATCATGTGACAGAGATCAAACTTATTAAAGTACTGCCTGTATCTAGTCTTCCTTTGGATTATGTATGACTGCCACATTGAGTTAATAATTTTAAAATACATTTTTACCATGGAGTCAGGTATACTACATTCAAGTAACACATACAGGGTCATATAGAATGGTTAAAATGGATGAAAGATGGAATTCAGATAAAAGTGAGGAAAGATAGCTTGAAAAAAAAAAAAAAAAAAGGGCTTATAGCAAAGATAAAATACCTGTAACTGGAGAATACTGGTGTGAACTCATTTTTGGACTCCCTCGATTCCTAGGAGATACCATTAGATTCTGCTGGTTGGAAGTTAAGCCAGGACTACCATGTGGTGGGCTACTTATATTTAATCCAAAACTGTTAGTCTGATAAGCAGAGGACTGCATTCCGGGTCCAGAGTTCACTAGCCCCATATTCCCAGGGCCTCCATATCGAGTGCTGGTGAGCTGACCCACTGCATTGGGATCTCCCATCCCATAGTTCCTGTTCTGCATTGACATGGCTTGACCAGGTGACATGTTCATAAGACCATTAACAGAATTTGTGTTTCCAGTCACAGGTGTTCTGATATTTTGCCCAAGAGAATTAGGATTTGGCCGATATCCATTTTGTTCTCTGCGAATTCAACATCATCCCCAGAAACCCAAAGAAAACAAATTAAAACCTAATTTGGAATCATGTGCTACAAATACATTATTAAATAATTGCCCAAATATGTTTTCCAAAAAAGAGCAGTGAGAATTCAAGCTTCCACAAAAGCAGACCTAAGGAATGACATTAATTTATTCATTACAGAAATACTTGATCCTTTGGGGGCTTCAAGTTATAAGCACATACAGTATCACTGCCTCAAAAAGCTTTAATCAACGGTCAGATTATTAATCAGATTTATCAATTTAAAGATCCTCCTTTTACCCCCTTCCTGAGTCAACAGCTGACACCATTCTACTGTGCACATTAACAATGTGTGACCCTGAACAAGCTCAGTTACTAATTTTTCAGCATCTGGAGGCACTTTAAGGCCAGAAGGAGACAGATTCCCTCCAGAGTGACATTTCAGTAATTCTTGCAAAAAACAAGAACAGGTCAGAAGAAATACTACTCTAAGGTAAATTCCAGTTAAGGATTATGCATCTGAGAGGGTTTTTTTCTTTTTAATTGGTCTGCAAAAGCATATGACTGAGCATTTCTATTTTCAGTGTTTCGTCAGTGCTACCACAAAAGACTAATAAAAACATAGCACAGGCTTTGTGCATGTATTGAGAAAAAATCCTCTTTTGACTGTGACTGTCTTTCTGCCACACAGTTAAAATGGGACTCTGTTAGGTTTACACATTTATTTGTATGCTATGCAGCTCTGCTTCCCAAATTATTCCCCATCTGAGTTTTAATCAGGTAAAATATTTTAGTATGCTATTTTTCTCAAGTTATCTTGAAGGTCAGATGTATTTTTAAAAACTGTGACGCTTAAATTATAAAGAGATACTACTAATTTCACCTGTGAAGGAAGTGGGTAGAAACAAATCCATGGCGATCATTAGTTACAGGATTTCGAAACAGCTTACTCTTTGTTTGTGCTGTCACTATTGTACCATCCGCTAAAGAAAACCGATACAATGGAGTTTCAGCATGACCTTGTGTATAAGCTGTAAAGGGAATACACAAATATAGTTAATATTTTAAATCCCAAGAACTATTAATATGAATTATAAGGTATTTTTGACACAATACCCTTCATTTACTGAAGTTAAAAAAAACCCCCAAACCCATAAAACTTTAAAACTAAACAATCAAATAAATAAATAAATAAGACACATCCAAGACAGATACAGAGAAAAAGGAAGTATTCCACAATTTCTCCTCTATCAATAGAGGGAAGATAAAAGCAAACAAATTTTTTTGATGCTGCAATATTTTGTGCTCACCAGACAACTTGCAAAGTTCTATATTTTTTAACATAATTCCAAGGCCACTTGGATTACAGATTCCATGGTTCCTGCTTGGGGAAGCATTTTTAGGTTTGCTTCAATTAAAAAATTGTGGAAACTATTCAGGATTCATTTGATCAGTTATGTTGAAGAACTTTCAGTGGAATGGAAAATCCGTTTTCTGACAGTATGAGTTTCTCTTTATTTAATATTCCCTGTGCTTGAATTAGTTTTTAAATCCTTCAAAAAGACTAGAGTTTAGAATAATTAGAAAACATCAACTTTCTTACTGAAGACTGTGGCTGTACTTCACTCATCTATCAAGGTTATCAAATTAGCATTACAAAATATGTGGCACTGGAACGCTGAAAGTATTTTGAGCCCTGTGTCTTGAGAATAAGAAAAAGGCATCAACACAACTGTTATCACTTTCAGAGAGTGGCTCTTTACAAAATGAAAGAATGAATCAAAATAATGTCAAACTTACATTAACCAAAAATAACAAGCTTATGATAATTAAAGATGACCTATCATCACAGAAATATAACTGTCTCTATCATTGCTGTATCCATCTGTGGAAAAACAGCTTCCTTGAGCACCCCAGATCATGTATCTGGTATTTTCCATGATAATTTCCAAAATAAACACATTGAAAAAACAGAACAATTTTCAGCAGAATTTCTCATTCTCAAGAGGTCATCCTCCTTCAACTTGTAAATGAATCACAGTAATTAACAAAAACCAAGAAAAAAAAGGAACACAGGCAGAATTTAGCATTTGTGTTTTTCAGAAAAAAAAAATGCAGCCCCTAGGAGAAGCAATGTGACCCAAACATTGTAAACTGATGTCGTTTTACCTTCATGATAGTGGCGTTTATTTGACCATGACTGCCCATCATTGTGGCATAAGAATCTCTGAATACACCGACGAATTGTATCTTCAAAGCCGGGTCTCATGGAAGATCGTAATGAGTTTGTATCAATGTTGACAAGTTTGCCTTAACAGGAAAGAAAATACACAAATTAAACTCTTTATGCCTATGACAATTCTTCTTGTATAAATATGGTACATTTCATAAGGCTCCAATATAACCCTTTTAATCACCAAATTCTGAGCATGAAAAAGTTACATTTATGATTATCTGCCATAATGAGAATATGATGCTGCTTGTTAAAGTATCACTGATCAAAGGGATTTATATAACTGCGTAAGACCCACAGGTCACTGTCAGAGCTTTAGAAAACAGTAACTCTAGTCTCTGGTTACAGGGAGATGCACACAGGGTGCAATTTTAAAGGATACGGACCATCTACATGGAATGAACATTATAAACACAAACTGGCATCTGAAAAAGTCCCATTTAGATTATACAACTCTTTTGATTTAAACAGCATAAACCACTTTAAACATTAGCTCATGTATTATATAAAAATACAAACATTCTAAAGGACTTCCATTTGCTTCAGTTATGACCTAAAGTATTTCTTCCACGTAAAGGAAAGCAGAATGACAACCGTTTGAAATGCGAGTAAAAACACTAGTAACCCTTTTTAACAACCTACCAAACAGTAACATAGAGAAGAAAATGCTTCCCACAGGTTTTTCAACACCTCACTACCAACAATGGTATATCGTAAAAAGCAGTTGGGAATTCTCAGTATGAATTCTGTTAGTCACTACAGATACACAATACATACTCCATTAATTTAAAACAAAAGCATATGGACAAAGAAGACTCCTTCATACCTTCCTCCTAGGTATACTTCCTACCTGAAAGATCATGTCTTGTAATAAAGCTCTCTGGATTTGCTGGCAACACCCTTTCTGCAGTTGTGATACGACGTGCCACACAAATCATGCAGGACTGCAAATCTGTATTTAAAAAAGAATGTTTCCTCTTTCATCATCTCCTTTTTTACTGTATTGAAGAATCTAATAAAATAGCTGAAGTGTCTCTTGTACTTACAATGGAAGTACTGGCAGTAAGGACTAAAGTTGCTGCGTTCTTGAAAATGGTTTGCAAAACACCACAGAGCTTTTTACGGAAATTTCTATGTATGACAATTCCACAAAAGTTCCTACCTTCCCCCTCTTCCATCATAGCTCTTGGCTGCGATAAAGCAAAGCACTGCATAGTTTCATATCTTTGATGTATATCCGGGTAGCCACCTACATCTTCCAAGAGATCATGAGAGCTTTTCACCATCATCCGGCAATTGAATGTATGGCTCTTCTGTCTAGGTGTTTCATTAGTCCAAGCAACTCCATTAACTTAAAAGAACAAAGTAAGAATTCATATAGATTTTCAGATACAATCAACTCATAACTGATTCTTCTTAATTTAGATACCCTATTCCTAGATTACAGATATTAAACACTACTTGAAGATGCCTTCTCAATATACCATCAATATAGCTTGATATAAAATAGGAGTATTGAGGACCAAGTAAAAAACACTCTTCCTTTTGCAGGACACTTTCAGTGATTTGAAGGAGTGCTGAGAACTCATTCACATATTTTAAAAACAAGCGGTTCCTTCAGCTAGCCTTGAGGTATCAGGGAAGGTGTTCCTTTAGTGTCACTGTTTTAAAGATATAGGTAAACCAATTGCAAAGGCTAAAGTAAAGTGTGAATTTCCAGCACATTTATTTCTGATGGCATGCTATTGTAAAAACACAATAGTATTTATCAAGATTAAGATATTTTTGTAGTAAAATATTCTTTATGTAAGTTAACTGAAAGGTTATCCTTTACAAGGCATTTTTTTCTTCTCTGATTGCTTTCAAAAAGTCTAGTAAGTGTAGTAAATCAACTTTTACTACCTGAAGATTTAGGTAAGTTTTTAAGAAAGTCCTTCCGGTCCTCTTCATGCAAGATACCATAGACACTTGTATTAACCAAATCTTCTTGTTTATACTGCAGATACTGTGTGACATTTTCTGATACAAATACTATGTTCCCATCTCGATTTACAACAAAGAGGAAGCCATCCAATGCCTAAATATTAACGTGACAACATATCATATCATATATGACATACCAACTAATTTTGAACATAATTTCAGTTTAAAAACTGTGCAGGTGATAAATGTCAATTTACAATATATTCACTTATTTTCAAGGATAGAGATGAAGTTTTAAATTCCTCTTTGAGGAAAAGTGTGTCTGGTAGGGAATTATTTAAATAATAATAATTAATATGTCCATGTGATATTCCATTCAGCTTTCACATTGATAACCAGCCTTCTTGTTTCATTATTGATTCATATGAACACTAGATCATGAATTTGTAACATTAATTCAATAGTTAGCAAATTGAAACAAGAAATTCACTAGAAGCAAGTAGTAAGTCATGAATATGAAGACATTTCCACTATCAAGTGATGAGATAGCAGGATCTAGCCAAATACTGTATGTTCTTAATTGAAAGAAAAATTTAATATCTATGTTAAAAAATTAAGCTTCAAAAATGCTTTGATAAAGTTGTAAATATCAGATTGGTTCTCTAGGCATAAAGAAAGGCTATCTGCTATGTACCTTTATTTACTATTATTCTTGGGTTATTTTACTTGATGGCAACATTCATTTAAAATGCTTCATAATTTAGTAACACAAATGCAAACACACATAACAAAGCTCTCCTTGCAAAACCCCCTCCATTTAATGTCTAAACCCTACAAGAAATAAAATATTGCTTGTACAAATAAGCACTGCTTCAGTAGTAATTTGCTAATGACTGCTGAAGTAAATAAAGCATAGGAATATTACGAAAAGTCAAAGGTTGTTACATTTCCTTCTACAGAGAACTTCAGCAAAAATAAGAAAACATGATAGATTTTATTCCTGACCTTTTCAAACATACTTCTGCATGTTCTTGCATACTAGTTTATTACTACAAGATTGCATATTTTATTTTAGTATTTTCTCCTGCCTTAAGTATTTGGCTCCATAGGCATTTACTAGGGCCTAATTTGTACTTGCCTGTAATAAAAGAGGGCCCAATGAATCCTTGTCAATAACTCCTTGACCCGTGGATGATACATCAGCTTTCTGAACATCATCATCATTAGAAACTGCTTTTCCTGAAAGCCAAAAGATAAATTTCTCTAAAGCAACTTTCACGTGATGGCCGCATTTTAATATAACAAGCCAGACCCTAGAAAGTGTGTGAAATAAAGGCAAAAAGAAGCACAAATGAGAGAGAAGGGCTCATATAGTCTTGGTCACTAAGACCAGAAAAAATGTCACGGCCACATAATGCCAAACTTTTTGCTCACATGAATTGACTTGGCAGTTGAAGCTGACAGGATAAACATGCTTTGTGACTATTTCTTTGTTTTCAGACACTGTCTAATGAATATCTGCTGAGTCTTGCAATAGCTATTAAACACACTCTATGTATCTCTCTTTCTTGTGTTTTTATTTTGATCATCTCATTATCATTGGTTACAGTCTTCAGATGCCATCACCACTGTTCTACAAAAAGGCTTTGATTCATGTTAATGGTTGTGTGTATGTGTATACATGTGTGTGTATGTGCATGCATGCGTATAATAAAACTATATTTTAAGAATCAAAATATCCTAAGTTAATTGATTGCAGGAGAAGGTGAAATGGGAACCCATGCCATGCAGCAGAATTACAGGAAAAAAATTGTGAACTTTACTTCGTGATACTTGCTGGCTGGTTAAGCAGACCACAAGAAAAGTACAATGACTCAACTCTATAATGAAACATTAGAATACACTAGATGACACTATAAAAAACTTTAAAAACAGAAGCTGATTTTAAAAATTGTTTTAGCATGTCTCAATAAGATGTGGCAATTTACCACAACAAGTAAGACGGGTATACACCACAGCATATTCCATTTTTCTAATGCTTTACTGCCCAAATGACACACGTAAGCTTGGGAGGCTAGTCATTGGGAGGTGGAGATGGGGGTGGAGTGGTGTTTAAAAAAAGAAATTATATATATGCCTCACTCTATACTTCAAACATGGCTTTTGCATACACCTGTCAGTTAAAAAAAAAAAAGTGTTATATCACTTAGGTTTACTCTAGCTGACAGAAATTACTGAGATATGATGCATGGCTTCTTTCTCCTTTCTTGAGCTGACTATATTCTGAGTACATTCAATCACACTAAGAAAGCAATTTAAAAAAACCCATAAAAATCATTATCTCTGATTGGAGGCTTGCCTGTAAGGAAAGGATATGTTTCCTTGAAGAGAAAGGCAACAGCATGTATTCTTCATACCGGTAAGTATTTGGTAGAGTGTACAAGCAGATGGTAGAGTACCATCTCTTTTTTTACCTTATCTGTGGTACAAAACTGGTAAGAAAGGCCATACAAAGTTTTAAAATCCTGATTCCCAATAAAAAGTGATGATAAATACTTGTTTACTTTTAAACAGGAAATTACTTAAGGTGCATTTAAGGTTTGAATCAAGTCAAAGTCCAAAGAGCTGCTCAGTTACATGCTATTGTGAAAACCACTACTCAATTTCCCAAGTAACTATTGCTCCAAAAAAGAATCACAGCAAATTTAACTATTAATTTTGATTTAGCAGGGAACTGTACCTTGCTCTTTTATTTGTCGAATCTGTCTCACAGTTTCTTTTAAAATAGCACATTTATCTGGTTTGACATTGAAATTGTCAATGTCACTTAGATTAGCAGATATCAGTTCAGCCAGTTCTTCAATGTATTTGCTTTCCTGCTCACGTCGACGCTTCTCACCACTGCAGACCAGACTAGGAATCAAAAACATTGTTTTGTACACTTACATACCATCCTATACAAAACCTGTGCTCACTCTGTGCACAATAATGTACTTCACTTAACACCCACCCATTAAACCTAGGCAGTAGTTATTCTTACAGCAAACATGAATCTGAAGGGCGAATGTGTGTGTTTTGTTACATTGCTGTTTGGTTTGCATATTTTAAAAGAATTTTAAGTACAAATTTGTATCAAGAGGATAGAAGAAAGCTATTAATAAAAAAAATCCTCCTGTTTTTACTCTATTACTCTACTGTCAGATTTAATGAAAAGGGCAGCTGCTTTTGTTATAAAATTGTAGCACACATACAAAAAGTATATTTTAATCTTAGAAATTGCTTTACAGTTACTTAAAATTTACTAGACAAATGAAACTGAATTTTTGCATTCTGTTAACTCACTTCAGTTTGATTGTAAAGGGATGACTATAGAAGGTGATACCTCATAAATTCCTAGGCATTAGGACCTTAATGCCATCTCAACATGCAAGAAAAGCAGAATCCCAGACAACCTAATGTTGCTGGATAAAGTGTCTGAAATTCCTTTTCCTACCCAGGTTAATAGGCTGAGTAAAGAGCCTAAATCAACAGGGTGAGATATCATACACAGCATGGCAAGAATAGGAAAAAAAGGACTCAGGGCAGGGGCAAGAATGGGCACATCAAGGTAATTAAAAGAGAATAATCATTCTTTGAGAAGAAACCAAGTGAAGGAGTTAGGAAAACATGCATGGACCAACACTGGAGAAAACAAATACATAACAAAGCAGGAGCTTGAAATATAAAGAAAGCTGATGAAGGGTGACAATCTGAAAAAGAACTCCTGAATGGACAGAGAGATGCTGTAGAAAGGGAAAGAGAAAATGGAATGGAGGACACTCATAAAAAGACACTGGGATACAGTGGAAGCATTTAAGGGTCTCATACACAATCTGTTGAATGGTGAAGGCAATTGGCATAGGGCACTGAGGATGTATATAGAAAAGGGACAAATATTAGTACACACAACACCTGACAACGAATTTAATAAAAGTTAATACTCTATGGGAAGAAGAACATGAAAGGATAAAAGAGAACACTTCATGTGGTGGAGAGCAATGAAGCTTGTGGGGAACAGAAAACTGAGTCCCTCAGACAACAGTATGTGACAGACTTGGGTTACAGGCAGGAAGGTAGCATAGATTGCCAGCATTTAAGATGAACTTGAAAGAAACAGAAGTACAAACAAACCAGCAAAAAGCTCAGCCTCTTACAATATTCTTTGCTAAATGTAACCACCTGAAATAAGGCCTGTCAAATGAATTACCAGATATGAGATGATTGATGCCTTTAAAATTCCTGTGAAGCAAGAAGTTTTTCTTTTGCCTTGCAATCACAACTTTGAAAGGGATTCCTTATCTAATGGAAGGTATTCCTGCCCATGACAGGGGAACTGGAACTAGATTGTCTTTGAGGTCGATTCCAACTCAATCTATTCTATGATACGTCCACTGTATTAAAATTTCCATAGGAATCTAATTAAAAAGCAGAGTTTATCAACTTTGGTGTATCTACACCTAATAGTAGCTACCTCTCTTCACAGTAGAAGCTGGCCTAGAGAGTTTTTCAACAAAACAAATTCTTTAGTTAGAACTTTAAATTGCAATGCAAATTTGAAAAGCATTTTCAAAAGCTCATTTAAAACCAGGAAAGTTCTATGTAAACCTACCTTGCACCTGGTGTATCACAGGGCAATGGCTTGCGCTTCCTTGACTCATTAGTCAAACTATCTAAGGAGTTTTCTCCTAATCCATTCATCTTGACCATGCATCAGCAACTCTTAAAAGCAATGAAATAATAATTGTGAATAAAACATTCAAAATACTAATTCAAAATACAGAGAACTTGTCCAGATAAGTTATTTATTTTTATCGATTTACAAGTGAATTTTCTTAATCCATGAACTTTTTTGCTACTAAAAAAGTGTTTTCTTACCTTTCTTTAAAATCTACCCTGTATTTGGCCAAAACACAAGTTATTAAAGCTTTCTGTCACTGTAAGCAAAAGTAAAGGTTAAAAATCCATTTTATTTTTTTCAGAGATATTTAAAATTTGCATCATTGAACTGGGACCACTGTATAGCTCCAGTTTGTCTTAAAAATAAAAGGTTGTCAGTATTTAAACATGTATTTAGATAACCTGAAAAGAAAGCACTAAATTATTGTTATACCTAAACACAGTTGCAGAAACAAATAATTTTCATCCTTAGGAGTATATCAAGCGGCTCACAGGGGTTTCATACCCATCTCTGCATAAAGCCAACAGATTACTATTACCATCTTTACAAGTTACTATAGTTTTCACATCTCGCTACACCTTCTAAAATTAATATAGTTTTCTAAAACTTTGACGCCAAGGCAAGCAAAGACCTCAACCGTCTTTCATTTCTATTGTTTCCGCGGCAAAGATTGGGCCATAGCCCAAGAAAATATCAGGTGATTTTGCTGAAGTCTAGTTACATTAAACAAACCTGGTGGACTATATATATATGACGCTCATGCACCCTCACTTCCCAAGGCCAAAAAGGAGCAGAGACAGAGAGAAGAAAGCTGTGTCAGGTCCTGCTACGCTAGGCTCACCAACACGCTGAGGGAGGAAAAAAAATTTAATGGATATATGCTATGTATCAGCTTGGAGCATTTTAGAACATAAGTAGAACGATAAAACAATCTAAAAACTTTGTTTTGGTCTTTTGTACTACTATGAGACAAAACAGATCCAGGCAGTTGGAAATTTAGCATTATTATATCCTTTTCACAGAAATTTCTAAATTAAGTGTGAATTTAATTTACTGCATTCTCATTCAGACTGCAGTTCTTTACCCTACATAGCAGAGGCAATAAATAGTGCTAAATATTTAGTCAATAGAGCTAGACTTGTCAGTTAGAGAGAACCTTTTTACATAACATAACCCAGGCACTAAGAAATCTTTCACAGAAAAAGTTCTTTGTCTCCACAAGCAAAAACTACCATTATGACACTTGTTAAAGGAAACTGGCCTAGGATGACCAAATTCCCAGGAGCCAGTGATCACATATCACAAGGACAAGGAACTGACAGGACTAAATGAAGTTTATGTTAAGGTATCAGAGGCTGGTGGCCAACTGGCTCAAGCAGCTCTGCAGAACAGAATATGTGCACCCTGTTGAACAAGAAGTTAGTAAAATCCAAGTCAGCAGTGTATCCTTGTAGTAAAGATAACCAGCCCTTCAGAAAGGGCACACAATCAACTAACTTCTTCCAGGACAAGATATCTAAAAAAAAAGAAAAAGAAGTGTGTGTATTACTTCTGAGGTTACTAACCTTGACTGACTGAATTTTTGCATATTGGCTTCTTGGATGGCGGGAGGAATCTGCTTTAGTTTTTTTCTAAAGTCTAAACTGAAAGGACAAAGACACACAAGAACAGATTTGCACAAAGCAGCACGGAGGTTTTTAATTCTACACATGGAGAATTTAAAAGGACATTCTTCTTACAGCAGTAGAAAATTTTGAAAGCTAGACAGGACAGAGGAATGGACTACTCTAAAACGTATAAAAAGCCCAGAAATAAAATGGCATCTTTTTAAAGTACAAATTCTCTTTGCAGCTAAGAAAATGTTACAACGCTTAACATAAAATTGTATCATAGCCAGTCCTCATGCCAATCGATATACATTACAAAAGGAAGGATAACATGTTTTTAAAATGACAACAGAATTAAACCCAACAATCAAACATAATTTTCCATTTGAAATAAACAATTACAAAAGATGCCTAACTCTGTACTATGGGCATGAACTGCACAGATAAGCACAGGTCTTTCTTACACATAAATATTTGATAAAGAAACAGGATGAATAAGACAAACCCAACAGAGAGATGGAAGCGCAAGTCTGAAGACCTTTATCCATTCACATATTCCTCCAGGGCAAAAAAACTCCCAAATAGATACAAAGTGGCGTACTTTATGTAAAGTTCAAGAAAAATACACTGTTAGGCCACTAGATGACAGTACAGAACTGGACAACTGAAAGGATCATATTTCCTTCAATTAGCTTCATTCAACTGAATGAAAAACTACTCATCTGAGCAGCTAAGAAATTGGAAAAAAGAGATTACAACCAGCTTATGATCATGCAAAAAGCAGTTGATTATCTGAAACTGATACTCAGCATTACATATTACTACAGACCTCACAGCTGAGGCTGCATCTTCAGTCATGCTGTAGGTGACACATGCGCACAGTTCCAGGACTGCTGCTTCCCTCCCTGGAACTACATTTACAGGCTGAGTATAGACAGAGCTGAAGGTTTAAGAGGTAATGTGGAAGTAGAAAGGAAGAGCTTAAAATGTAACTCTTAAGGCTAGCTCAGGAAGAATGTGAACAAAGCAAGTATGTCTGAAGCCAAGAATAAATTCTGTTTAAGAGAAGGCAGCATTTGAAACACATTAAGCAGTTAAAAATTTGAGCCGGGACAGACATTTCACTATAACATAATTTTGAAGGTTACATGGTTGTATTAAATTATCTAGAACAGAAATGGCATTTTTGGTTTAACATTTACTTGTACTGAGAGATAACTCACAATGCAATTAAATAGCAAACCAAAATTACTACATTTTGTGTCAGAAACATAGATAAATATAGGAGCTTGGACAAGGAAGGAAAAAACAGTAATTTCCATAGGTTGTTTCCCTACTCTTACACCCAAGTAGCTTCAGGCCTGAAGCTGCAGAGCTGCTGCACATGTGTTTTCCTTTCCCTAAGAATATAATTACAAGCTGCGCAGGTAGGTCATGCCTAGAACAACTCTCTAACTGTTTAGCTAAGGGAATAACAGAAGCTGCTTCCCAATACAGATGGATATACAGTACAAATTGTGAACGGTCTAACTATTTTCCCAGCTACAGGAAGCATTTGCAAAAGAAGCTACTACTCAATGAGTTAATAATGAAAGAAATTGCCAGTTTTAGAAGTACCAGGTGTCATGTTTGTTCATTGAAGATGAACCAGTAATTTCTAATGGGCCAAGAAGTTTTTCCAAAAAGAAGGCTATTTTGGTGAGTTTTTCTTCAGTTAAGTATTTCAAAAGACAGCTCTGAAATACAGGTTTCAAAAGGCATCTTTGTATACTCACTTTCTTAGCTAAGAGGCAACAACATTATTTCTGGCTTATGAACCACTAATGCTAGCTAGAAAGGCTTCTCTGATGGTTATACTACACAATATTACCTACCTAAATTAAGCATTTCTTAAAGAAAGTATTTAGAGTGGAATTCTTTCTGTTATTTGCATGATTAAAATAAATCTAAAAGCTAGCTTAATGTGACTGAATAGCTCAGTCACTACATAAAACTGGGCAAATACAAGAAATTCTATTCAATTTTAGATCACTATAAATTACCCAAAACAAAGTCTTCAAAGCAAGGCACTGTTTAATTCCATTGTTTGTAGCATTAATGAACCGCTAAATTATGATGCTCCTAACCCCACCAATGGAGTGGGACCAAAAGCAGCAATATTTGGAGTAAAATTTCCGAACTTTCCTGAGTATTTCCAACATTTTTTCAGGTATAATCTTAAATTTTCCAACATTCTTCTTAATTCAAGGAAACAAAAAATAACAAAGATCTTCTTGCTCAGCAGTAACTCTGCTGAAAAAACACCAGTCCTTATTATTAAGGTGCTCATGCCTACATCCTTTGCAATGTACCATACACTTTTCATATGTCAGGTCTATTCACATCTCAGTGAAAAGCATAAACGAGTTGTTAAAAAAGTACTGGGTTTTGCCCGTGGCAGATAAGTTCCAGTAATTACAAATCCATCCATTGCAACAGCACATGTACAAATATATGTTCCAAAAAAACCCATAGAATTTAAAGAAATCATGAGCGTTTATGAGTAGCAGTGTCCAACCTGCCAGGGTTTCAGTATTTTGACAGGGTAAAATCCATTGTATTCTAAACTTATGCCCTAGAGTAACAGGAAAACCATGCACATGCCAGCAATACAGTACATTTGCAATGGGGAAAGTTCCTTAGGCCATTTCCTACAGAGCATTCAAGCCAAAATGACATTGAAATTACTAAGCACAGTAAGGAGAAAGTTTTCAGTTCGATACAACTATTTCTTCCCTGGTCTTACTCAACTCACCCCCACAGAATTTGGAAAGCTACTAACTTAATATCCCTTAGATTGCTTTCTGCTAGCTTGTCTTTCAATGCACTCGTTTCCTTGCCCAGCTCAAGCGTGACTCCCTTGTGCACATGATCTCAGTAGCTTGTAGATGGAAGTCCTATTCACCAAACAGGACATGGCAAGTGAGAAGGTTTTGTCCTAGCAGGGACCCAAAAATACAAACAATTACTTGCTTCAGATTTAGTTTTTATATCTGTTTCGCTGAAACAGTTGACTACCCTCACTATTGCACAACTTATACAATGCTAATTTAAAACATATACAAAATATTTTCTTAAATCATGTTTTTTTTGCATGAAAACATTTTTAATACTTTGTTGGTCCCATGAAACCACCAGGTTTTTCCTATATTAAGTATGTGTACTTGTGCTATATTGCATCCTTGGAAGCTCTTCTGTCTGGGCTAATTTCTTGTTTGAAAAATTGACTAAGCAGAACTTAGCATTACTCAGGATAAGCCAATAAGGATAAGAATTAAATCAAACAAGTTCATTTCAATGAATCACAAGGATGCCCTGGAATTTTTAAAATTGTATATAATGTTAAAATATTAAGTATAATCCTCCCTCCTAAAAACCAATATATAAGTCACACATTTTTGCAAGATGCAGACTGCAATATTTAAGTTTTTATAATAAATAAAACTATTGGATATTCCATTCTGAAACTCTGTATACTTGGTAGAAATTTGTTATTTCAACCTTGTCCCTCCCTCAAATACACATAAAAAAGTATCAAAGGTTTCCAGTAGAATTTCTGATCCAAAATATTCTTGATATTATGCAGAGATTCTTTTGCTCTAAGACTGTCTACAGAAACAACTGATGTTTCCACTTACATAGACAGGAATCCACAAGAATATAAGCAGCAAATTCACTTTCTGGAAGTGGTGCAGTAAGGTTTTTGGTTTGTGTTTTTTTCTTCTTTCTTCCCTCCCCTCCTTTTCTTTTTTTAAGTATATGCTTCTCATATACTAAACTGTAGCTTTAAAAATGTTCAGGTATATATAGTCCAAAAATGAGATCAGTCACTTACTAGTCCTTAGCAAACAGTCAAGCACTGCATATTTTTCAGAGGACCTTCGGAATCAGAAGTCATTTTAAGTCACATCCTGAAAAACAAAAATAATATATAATATGTAACTTCACATAGCTGTCATCTCTGCTATATGTTGAACAGTTGACCATTCAACTCTATTGTCCATATTCTAAACCCAGATGTTCCTCTTCTAAATACAGAGGTATTAGCCAATTGCTTAACATCTTAAATTTAAAAAAAAAAATATTTTAACACTGTGGTCTGTTTTGATTCACATGAATTAGTTTAGGTTATTGGGGAGCTTATCAAAGGTTATTAGGGTGCTTATAACAAGGCACAGCCATGCAGTAAGCGCTTGGCATTTGGGGTTGTGCAGTCAGCTTCCCCATCACATCTCACCACATCAGTACAACTTTCAATATGCGAGCATACAATTTCCTGTCTAAAGCCTGCTAACCAAAACCCAAGAGTGCTCAAACAAAAACATCATTCAGCATATTTTGATCTCAATGAGCTCAACATACTGACCTTTGACTGATTTACCCACTCTCAGGATGAGCTACAAAGATAATCATTTCACATCACGTAGAAACTTGGCATCTAACACAGTCTGGCGAGCAAATCTAAGTTTACATATGGTAGGTTTTTTGATCCAATTTTCAAAACACATAAAGATCATTACACTACAGTCTGGATGAGATGGCTAAGTGACAAGTCCTATTGTTACCTGTGGCACAGACAACAACAATATGACAGACACCTAAAGACAGAACACACTACACTGTAGTCAGGTTAAAAATACACCTATATATAATGTGCCAGATATGGTAAACACAATGGTCACTTTTGAAAAGAAGACATATAAAGGGCAGCACTTGCAATCACCCTTAAATGTTTCAGAGATAAATATTGTGCCTTTTTAAAAAAGAACCCAAATACAATACACTTTAAATTACAGTGTGTAAGACCCAACATATTTTTAAATGTCTGAGGGAGGGGCAAATGCAGCAGATAAAAAAATGACACTGAACCTTTATTACAGCTTTGTGAATCTGAAAGTGCAATGTAACAAACTACTGAAACAGACACTCATGTACACTGAGTAAATAAAGAGGTTTTCGTGTACTGTAACTAGTTTACACTAAAAAGTCTTTCATTACCTTTTAAGATGAAAGCACATATATTTACATTATGAAGCAAATAGGAAATTGTATTTAGTTGTATTGATACACCACTGTGCTAATCCAGCACTTCCCCCATCAGTACAGTAACTAATAAAATACTATTCCAAAACACTGGCATTTGATCATTCTCTGCTCTTTCTCCCTCCCACATTCCTCCCACAGAAAAGAAAAGGTGATTTACAAGGTAATAAATGACTCAGAGACTTCACTGAATCAGGACTTTCATTAAAAAAAAAAAAAAAAAAAAAAGTGCCATCTATAACGCCAGCGAAGCACACCTTGTTGCACCATGGTAAATATTCTTAATTTCACACACATTCACATTCATTTTATATTACATATTCCATCTTAAGGAGACTGATTTTTCAGACCTTGTCAGGTTTCATCTACCAGTTCCCCTGCAGTATTTATGTTTAGTAAACATCATGAACTTCTGGTCTATTTTTCAGACAGGACAATTAACTTGAGCCTTTTTCACTTCGCATGTATTAGTATGACAGGACACTTTTAGTTAAGAGATGGTCAGAGGTGGAAGATACTTGGAATTTGTCTCCTGTTCCTCTCATAAATAATGCGTTTGATCTATGTCTGGAATGTCATTACTTGTTAATTTGTTTCCTACACATCCCGGTTTGCCAGTCAGAGCAACAGATAGATAAAGGACCATGCTAACAGCTAACAAAATGCATGACAGAGAAAAATGGGGCCCCAGTGAACACACTGTTATAAAAAGGACAATTTTTTTATCCTTATGCCTTCAGCACACACTGCAAGACACTTGTAAGAATTTGTCACTTGTCAGCTTCCAAACAAGTGGAAGTTGGTCACTGCAGCTCATCAAAGCTCCAAAGACATGTATGTGAGCAGCATTCTAGCCTCAGAACAACTGCTATGCTCAGAACCCAGCTGTGAACAGGTAGTAGCTTATCTGGCTAGATGAGTTTGTTCAGGATATAGCATTTTTAAGGAAGAGGCAATTGGGCATGATGCAGCGATGCCACTAATTTACATGATGCTGCCAGGGAGAATTGGTATGCTCAAACACAGCAGGCCAAGAAAATATTGAAGGGGGTCTTCAATCTTGACTAATTTCCAAGCCACTCTGCTGGAAGAGGTAATTCGGGCTTTCAATATAACTGACGGCTTCAGTTGAGTGGTTGTAGAATAGAGTGTTTTTAACATAGCTAAGTCCTTAAAGACTGGTATCCAAAAAGAGGTGGTAAACAGTTATTTAAAAAACAACAACAACAACAACAACAACAAAAAACCAACTTAAAATTTACTGAATACATACATAGAAACAGAAAAATCTCTAGCTCAAATACCAGAAAGGAAGAAACAGGATGTGATGTCCGGGTTACCACAGCGGGACTTCTAACTATGGAACTAGTAGGAAACAACAGGACACCACTATTATGTTCTATAAAAACATGCTCACAATAACTGCAGTCCCTCTTCCTAAATACTAAAAGGCATTTCCAAAAACCATAGCACTCCACACTACCAAACCTCTACTACTGGACAGAAGCACTGATCACCCTCTGAAAAAAAAGTGCCAGAAACTGGGTGGCATGCAGCCATGAACTTGCAGCCAGCTGAAATACACAATACTTTCAAGGGCACATGTATTTGAAGGAACAAAGTTCAACACAACAATAATGAGAAGCACCTTAAATAATTTAGCTAAATGTTTTATTTAATCTCAGCATCCTATAAAACAACCAGAAATTATGCTGCATCAACAGATTTTTTACCTTTTGAGTGCTGGGATATAAAGTAGCCAAACATAAAAGGATGTTGGTACAAGACATCTGGTGTGAAATAAAAGAACAGTTTCCTGTTTCTGTAAACGCTTGCTTTTCCTATGCATAAATAACCTGCCTCAAGGCCATGAAAAAAAGAAATGGTTGCTTAGAGCAAAATCATTTTTAATGAATGGAAGATCACTGCTACTGCTTGCTCAACTAAACCATTTGCATATCTGTGCAACTAATATGGTCCCCGAGCAAATACAAATTGTCTACCATGACACCTCAATGTACGGAATCAAGAGACAAAACACGTGGTGTTCCCTGTGCCTCAAGGAAACCTACATCTATGCTAAGATCTGAAATCTAAATTCACTCTTCTGACAGACAGGAAATATGGTATTGACAGTAGCTAATCTCAAAATAGAGCAGAAATGTCTATGTTCAAATTGAAATTAAAAGACACAAAATTAGAAGTATTTCTTTAAAATTAGTTATTCCTAATACTCCTAGTTGTTTTAACAGCACAGGTGCTGCCTTTAATCTTCAGGATAGCATAAATATAGCTTCAAAACTCAATTGCACACTTATATTTCTCACTAAAACTGCATACTCCCTTGGTGATATTTTTATGCCAACCATCTTCTGCCATGCTTTGCTGTAGATTTTCAGTATATACAAATACTGGCAGCTAAATTTTCCATTCACTCAAGTAGAATAGTTTTAAAATTATTTGTGACCTAAATTTCGTTTTGTATAGTCTATGCCAATTTGCCTGAGAAAGGAATGAAAGGAGGAATGGTCATTAGAGTTTCATATGAGAAAAGAACCCAGAAGAGTCTACACATCTGTGACATCTCAATATGAATACAGACAATAGAAGCCTTATACAGCTATACAGGAGGGTGTGGGGGAAGGAAGCCTTTTTTGTTTGTAACACGAAGATGTGAATAATTTTCTAAAATGCAGTTAGGAAGCCTCATGAGGCATAACTAAATTAGTCTGTTTCTTCCTAGATCTCTCTGCTGAATTCAATTTTTAGATTAATCAGGCAGCAGTCACGAAACAAACTCAAACACAGAAAAAGGAAAAGAAAACATAAGTAAAGGCTTTCCCTCATTAAACAGACATATACACTGCATGAGACATATATTCTAGAATTTCTAGCACATTACAATGTTGTACTTATTTCTTCATTACATCACATCATTTGTAGCTCCAGTCTACACTGTTAAAACCAGGTATCTCATCAAACAGTTTTAACAGGGAAAGAAAAAGGAAAAAGAAGGCAGCAAATTAATCAGTTACTGCTTGTGCACACAAATCAAAGAAATTGTGAAAGATGGTATAAATGTCCTATGAGGTTAGTTGTGTTTAACAAAACAACATGCATCCTAGAAGCAGCGTGGAATATTAATCTACACATCTCTAGACATATGTGAGGACATCATCACACATCCCCAACCCTCAAGACAGTAAAGTGATTAGAGTGACCCTCTTATGAGTGTATTGTAGAGAGAGAGAAATGATGCTGCCTCTCAAGTGAATTCTGGATAATGCTGTTATACCTACACAGCTTTTGGAGCAAAGAACAAAAACATCAAAAAAATACCTACATGGCTCTATGGGAAAGTTAAAGGGCATGCCACAGCGAAAAGCTTAGCATTTAAAAAGTGGAAAGCTTGTTTACATGGGAAGAACTGAAAATGAATTGAAACAGGAAGTACAGGACTGAAAAAAGAGGAGACTGCACCTTGCACTGAACTACAGCTGCTTATAAAAAGATAAGCTTAAGTAGCACACCAGAAGCAGGAAGCCAGCTAGGGAGATAATTAATACTACTGTATTATTACTGCTCTGAAGTAAACACTTCTTAACCACTAAACTGCTTACAGAACTGAATTTTTAAAGAGTCCAAATCACAGCAGTTGTGGGTCTCTCCCCAGCCTAATCTCGAATTAGGAAAATGAATACGCTATATAAACCGACGAAACTATTTGCAAGAACAAGACAGGAGAGACGTGAAAACAACGGACTGAAGTAGTCAGGCATCAGGTTTCTTTGTTCAAGAAGGGTTTTGAATGTTATCTCTAGGTAAGGTGCTAAGTGACTCCTTGATTAAGTGGCACTCAACATTCAGTAAATTTAATGTTCTAGCAAGAACTGGCCCATACCTGTGTCTACGAGCTAGTGAGGGAGGAAATGGAAGCTGATGAAGTAATCAAGTCAGCGATTCTTTCATCAGTGAAAAGACACACATTTAAGGGGAAAGAAACGTAAAATAACAAAATGTCGTATTCATACTTAGTTGAAAATGTAATTCTGCTATAATTTGTCTGGTTTCACAAAGCTACACAGGGAAGGTGAATTTTCTCGGCCACAGGTATTTCGGGTTTGTGATAAAATCTGCATAGTATGAAAGTGACACACACGCTAATTAAGTCCAGAATTTGCTGGAGCCACACAACCGAAATAAAAATTCCTAACATTGTCTACTCTGGGCCCCCGACACTTCACAATTTGGCAGTGAAGTTCAGCTGACACTACTTGTCTCTCAGACTGAGGTGTTGGGGGTTTTCTTGTTTAAGGAAGACGCAGAATAAAAAAGTAGTTAGTTAGGTAAATACGTGTTTAATTAAAGGACTGAATCAAGTTAGTACGAACTAAATAGTAATACTGAGACATTTTTCTGTCGGATTTCAGTAAGGAGACATCACTTCAATCTTTTATAAAAAACAACACATTTATTAAGCAACTGAGCTCGCTGAAACCAGCGCACCGGGTGACTCATGCTCCCTTCCCCACTTTCTAATTAGGCCTGATCGTCAGCATTGTGAAAAACAAGTTTCACTCTCTTTTAAATTTTTATAAGTTTAATAGAAATAAAAAAATAGACAAAGTAGGAGACAGAATAAACCAAGCTCCTCGGCCGAGGGGGGACTTGGCACCAGGTCTGCCCGTCGCCCCCTTTACCTGTTTAGGACTTCTATCTTTAAGGAGCGCTGTGTTGAATATTCAATACATGGTAATCGAACATTCCTTTTTGATGGTTCTAAGTATCTCTGATAATCTTATCTAGTAGATTTATTTTGTGGGTGTCTCTATGCAGTCTGGAAACATGATTGTAAATCTTCTTTTGAGGTTTTTCTGGTTCTCCTCAGTTAGATAAGAAAACAGAAAGTTTAACAGGTTTTTCTTAAAAGGGTCGCAAGGTAACCCCCTTCCCATAACTTTGGGCTTGGTAGCTTAAGCGTTACAAAAATCCCTCTGGTATAATCAAAAATACACATTCATTACCCTTCTAAATTCTCATTAATAAAAACATAATACAGTACAATTATAATGGTTATGCGAAAAGCCAACTATATAATATACATTTATAACAGCATCAATTTGCAGGTTGCTTAGAGTTGGGTGTTTTCTTTGGTTTGGTTTTTTGTTTTGGTTTGTTTTTGTGTTTTTGTTTTTGTTTTGTTTTTGGGGTTTTTTGTTTGGTTTTTTTTGGGGGGGGGGGGGGAGTTGGTTTTGTTTTTTCTTCAACCACACGGAAACACGTTGGAAACTGAAAAAACGGATTCCTACTCGTTTAGCGATGGGACTTTTAGAAGATAGCTGGTACTAGCCGTTAAGGCAAATTCCAGCTTTGACGTTAGCGGCACACAAGCAAACTACTCGCTTGTTCTCGTCCTCCTCCTCCCTCGGGGAGGCTGCATGCAGCACAGCACGATCACAGCGAAAAAATACAGGAAAAGGGGGAGGAGAGTGGGGGGAAAAGAAGCCCTCTGCTCTTGGCAAGGGGAAGGCGTTCCACAAGAACTGCTACAGGGTCAAAAGTTTACCGTGGTTTCAATTTCACCTTTCTGCAACCAATGAGCGTGCGGTGGCTCCAGACAGAACCGCGGGCGGCAGCGGCCCTTAACTCCTTGCGGCCCGGCCCGGCCTCGCCAGGGAGCGGACAAGTAAGGGAGAAGGGCCTCTCCTCCCTTTCCCCCTCCCCTCGAACGACCAGCAGAACGCCGAGAACGCCCAGCAGCCTCCTCCGGACTCAGCACTGCTTTCAGCATGGAAATAAAAGGAAAGGAGAGTCCGTCGGAAGCAGCGTGGCAGCGAGTCAGAAGTCGAGACTTGCAGAGAGAGGGCCCCTTTCCCCCGCTTCAGCGGAAAACCATGGCAGTAAACGAAGGACTGGAACTGATATTAGGCATTATGAAAGCATCACTTAACTCTGGAGGTGTTACAGCTATAAGTATGCCAGTTTGTGCTGGCAAACAGGAACGACCTTGAGAAAGGGGAGGAAGAGACACCAACACAAAATTGTCAGAAAAGATTCTGAATGCGAGGTCCAGACCTGCAGTAATTTACTTTGCTTCGCGTCAAACGAGGAACCCACGGCGCTGTGGCACAAGGCTGGGCAGCCCAAGAAGTACTGCTGCCCAGTCTTCACAGTGCCAGTTATAAAAGCCTGCTTCTAGATGCTGACTACAAAACAGGGCATCATCTGCTCCATGAAGGATAGACATTGAATTCATGGCTCTTGGCTACAAAAATCCTCAGGTCTTCGGAGTCTTGCAAAGGAAGGCAAGCAAAAGAAAACAAAAAACTTTACAAAAAAGTAAAAAAATGCTCTGGCTATGAGATTTGTTATAGATTGTCTTGGTTTAGCACTAAAAAAGAAAAGATGCCTCATCACTCGTGTTATTACAGAACTAGAGCACAAACAGAACAGGCTTCGTGTTGCACTGTATCATTGCTAACAATGCAGTTTTCACCTCAGGAACTACAGACCGAGGTGAATCAGTCCATGGTGAGGTACCCCAAAATCTATGCTGCCATCAGGTTTTTCTCTGGGAGATTGGTGAAAAATTCGATGACAGCAAATCTGAATGACACTGTATGATTGTGGTTTGGCGTCCATTTGAACTGGAAAAAAGTCAACGTCCAACTGCAATTAAGCAAGGAGAACATTTATCACCCCTTTATTGGTCTTGCAAGGAAAGAGGACTAAAGCTCTTGTGAAGATGTGGATAGAGTTCTCAATTCACTGCAGCAATGGACTGATATAATACACTATAATACAAGACAGCATAAAGGGAAGTATGTAAAGCATGTAGTTCAGGCAAATTCTTTAGCATTGTAACCTAAGAGTATGATTCAACACAGCAGAAAGGGGCAGGCTTGCTTAGAGATCTTACCGGCTCTGATTTGATACCAAGTAGAATGGAAAGTCATTGCATACATTTGCAGAGTAAAGCACATGGAACTAACCACTCCAAAGCAGGAGGCAGTCAAATTGAGAAACATTTGGAGGCATGCATGTTGGCATAGTCTGATCTCCAACACAGTGCAGAAAGGATGACAAGAAACTGAATACACTGTGAAGAGGTAAAATGAGTAAATATGCCATCAACATACAGAAAAGGTTTATAGTAAGGATGCCAGTGAAAATACAACTCAGTTTTCCAAACCCTGAAGCCAAGGTAGATTGTTCAAGATAATGAACATGACAACCTAAGGGGGGGAAAAAACATTAGTCAGCTGGCAGCTATTACTAATTTTCCATCAACATGCAGTTTAAAAAAATCAGTAAATTATCTTACTCAGAATGGTAAAGTGCACTTTGTAATGATGAAAGATACTCTGGTCTCCAACCTCTATACAGGTCCAGGAAAAGGATAAAGATTCTTACAAAACAGCTATGCCAGCTGAAAACATTGCAAATCAAACTTATGTAAATCATACTTTTGCAACTCAATTCACAAAATAGTTTTAGGCAATCAGATGATCATGCAAAACTTTTTAAAACCTGCTTCAGGAATAGTCAGCTACTCCAGAGCAGCCAAAGAAAATCAATTTCCAGCTGATGGGCAAGGACGAATAGTGATTTCTTGAATGGACACAGGTAGATTCCTTTCCTAATCTACGCAAATAGGCACTGCAGCAGCTTAATGCAGCTACTATGGAGGTTAAGTTTAAGGCCTTGAGAGCTGCTAACAAAAGATGCAGGAAGTGATTAAAGCACATAAAGTCAGAAAGTTGAAGACATCATAAGATCTTAGCTGATTGAGTTCATGCCCTACTACCAAGCTTTCCTACTGTAGTTCAAATATGGAGAGACACCACAGAAAATTATATCAAATAATGCTGTGTTTTCACAGCTTAGCTAGATTAGGATGCAGTTTTGCCAATACAAATTTAAGACTTAATTACTTTTATGAAAAGCCCTCAATACATTCCTCTCAGTAAAAAGTGCAGTTTAGTTTTGTTGTTTTGCCGTCTCTGAATATCGTGTCATTTTAGAGAAATTCTTTTACAGTAAGATATCATAAATGAATTCCCTTTTTGCAAGATGGCCTCATTTTACAAGAAAGTGGATACTATAAAATTTTATATCAAGTCAGCATGTTACCAAGAAGCTTTTCTGTGTTTTCTGAATTTGATTAATACAAGCCAAGGTCACTTCCTGAAAGAAAGATGCCTACAACTGCAGCTGCAAGCAAACCAGACTCAAAAGCTGGGGGATGGGAAGACAATACTGGCAATTGCTAGCACTGTCTCCAAAAATACACCAATTACAAAAGTTGAGTAAAATTTGGAATGTTTTACTACATCACTATGTAAGTAACCTAATAACTAAATCTGAGTCTACAATAAATGTTCCAAGCAAACAAGATTCACAATAATGCACTGGCAAGCCTATAAAAAATAATTAAGTCTGAGGAGCCTTTACTAAACTGTATGCAATATCCTCAAGTTTTCTTTTTAAACTATGTATGTTTTATCATGCAGTTCACGAAGCTAGTAAGACTGCCCTTAAATTAACAGCATGTCTCAGTCCTAGTGAGACTGTGAAGCTCCACCCAATCCACAGTGTCCTATTCTGAAGTCATTTAGGAAAAACACATTTTGGGAAACCATGCAAGCTCTTTACAGAAATCTACAGCAGGCATTTTTCCAGTTTCTGAAGACTATACCTAGCGTACAAAAACAATTAGAAGTAAGCCATGTTCACCTGTAATGTGTAAAGATATTTTAAGCCCTGTAAAGATATTTTAAAGTAAGTTGTTTTTAAAATGTGCCACATTTGCATTATGCATAAGGCCAATCAGATGTCATTTTCCCTTCCCTGTTAAAACTAACAGGTCCTGAAAAAGGACCCCATCAAACAGAAATAGTATTAATTTTGCTTTTTCTACAATTTGGAGCACCACATTGGCAAGAGGGTGGAAGGAATCTATTGCTGAAGTACATTTAAAATACCATACATCAACAGACATTTCCACAAGGACATCTGGGGACACACAGACATACACACACTCACCCTCAACTTAATATACTTCATCTTTAATAAAACAGCCTTGATAAACCCAGAATTGCAACAGATGTTTCGTCTCAGGCTGAAATTACGATGATCTACCAAATGAAAGTTAAATTTGACAAATTGGTGCAGTAAAAAGAAAGGAACCTTGCTAGTTTTGGGTGGGCATCTTTGCCTAAAATAGAAAAATAACCTACAGCATATCAGCGCCTGTGCAGGCACAACTACGTCTGTGCTTAAGGATGCCTAACATTTGCCATCACAGCAGCCCGTTCTAATTCTTTAATGCCAGTCTCTGACGTACATCTCAGAACTACTTTTTGGTTCAGACGTTTAAAAAATGAGCGGAGAATTCTGCGGAACAAAGTGTAACCTTTTAATCAGTCCAAGAAGTCAAAGCTTTGGAAGAGAAACTGGTCGAATGTCTAAACAAACGGAACTTTATCTTGCTGCTTCAATGAAGATATCTGTATAGCTGGTAAGTGCCTTATTTAAAATACTTGAACATGCTCAGTTTTGTTTTAAACCAGTGGCCAAGATCCTCAAGTATTTTATCTAACCAAGTTAGCTTTGTTGCTGCACAGCTCCTCCATGCTGACAGAACAGAACATGCTTTATCAGTAAATTACCAAGACCAAGAACAACTTTTCTCTATGAACATGCAAGCTACAAAGCAGTTAAAGTGCCCGGCAGCACAGCAGCTAGTGAACAGGGACATTTTTCAAGGTTATACTGCCACACCCATATACAGCATCCACAAAGCATGAGGCAGCAGCAGGATCAAGGGCTCAGCAAAGGCCACCCTCACCTCCCTCCTAATTCAAGATTTCATTTGAAATCGGTAGCTGGAGGTTGCAGCCAACACTGCTAAAACCCCACTTCCTGCCCCTCCAGCGAGTAACACATGTTAGAAGGCACACTCAGTTTAGTGACCAAGGTGGCATCCTGCTCGATGACTACCTTACTGGCAAACAGAGTAGAAATTGCCTTATGGCAAATGATACTATTTTTTCCAAAGGCTTTTTTAAAGACATCTAAAAACTTACACTGAAAATACTAAAGATGTGAGGTCATTCAAAAAACTTTACATAGTATTGTCAGTTCCACCTCTCAGCACTTCTTTAATCCTTGTTGCACATTCTTAATCTAAGCAGATTCCTGAAACAGTGCACTGCACAGATGATGAAACAGGCAAATAAGGCCATAGTAGTCTTTTCTGTCAACTGATGGGGGCCAGTCCCACACAAAGGCTCATAAGTAGTAACACGGCAATCCCTTCCAATTTACTACACAGTAATAGGTAATCGTCTTATAAATGGAGATCTGAAGTCTGTCGAGGACCTGTATCTTAACTTGGCCTTTGCCCAGCATGGGTACTTAGAGAGTTCCAGTGACATTCAGACCAGGACACAGAGGTTTTTTCCAATGGAGAGTAAACGACACTGATACATACTGGCTTGATTATGACAGATCACAACTTCTGATTAAGAACAACTGGCATTTAAATCACCCATTTAACTGTTGGAATATATTTACACCCATCAATAAGGGTGGGCCCATAAAGCATGAAAGAAATATACTCCATAAATCACACTGCCTTTCCTTTGTCACATTTTGCTAGTCAGCAGATGCAGTACTTATGAACATTTATTCACGTGTGTACACAAGAACTAAGTTATAGCATTAATGTCAGTAAATATATTATTTTACACTGGAAATGTTACACTTTAAAAAAAATGTAGATTCATATTTTGAAAAGGTGTTTTGAGTGCTGTGGGGAGAGAGTAAGGGGAAAGGCATCTATCCATTACAGGGTTTCATATTGTGTGAGTCTACACAGACTCACAAAAACTGGCTTTAAGGAGAGTTAAATGCCTGACGTCTTCAGAATGCTTTTGAGAATCCTACTTAGTATCTTTTTCCATTGTGCAACTAAAATAGATTCTTTTATAAATTTATTGAAAAACACACATCCTCTTGGTTTTTAAGATTAGATCTTGGTATTTGCTGATCTAATAATATTTAAAGGCCTGTTAATGAAGTTAATGAGTTTTGGCGTAACTAGACTCTCAGATTTGAGAGTACAAGACCAGAAACTACTAAAACCAAAATAAGCTACTGAAGAAAGGAAATCAAAATAGTTCAAATTTTCCATGCATAGCATAAGTGCTTATATATGACTTTTTTTAATTGAAAGGAATAAGTACAAATACTTAATACAAAGGTGACATTTCTAAACTCCAATTTGTCCTTGAAATATGGAAATGTTTCAAGCTCAATGCTGTAATTAAAATCTGATTAAGTCTGAGTATACACAGGTACACTACGTTTGGCTGCAAGAGGTATTCATTTAGTTCAACAGAAATGCTTACCATTCAATATTTGAAGCAAAATCAGTTGTCTACCTACGTTATACCAACAGATTTGAGCACCCCGTTAATTAGGATCCCCCTTCCTCTTTTTCATATTACTTACCATATTTCATTCATAGAGAACAGAGCTCAGTAGAGTACCTTGAGTGAAATCGCAAAATAAGGACGGAAGAGAATCCCCCCCAAATCAGGTTAATTAATCTTTCCACAATACTGTCACATTATCAGAGAGCACCTGCTACAATTTACTGCTCAAAACAAAGCTGTAGTGGTATTGCGCATGTTTCTGGTCAAATAAAATCTTAAATTTAAGGGCTCCATTATTTAAAAATTAAGCAAGCTAGAATAATAAAAAGGAAAAGGCCAAAGGTTGGTGTCCTTGCTCACTGCTACATAAAACAGAGTAGTGCCACCCAGAGAGGTATCAGAGACTGGAGAGGCACAGAGTTTCCTCTAAGGTCTACAAGAAAAGGGCAATAGGCAAGCCTTACTACCTGCAACAAGTTAAATTTCAGTTTATAAATAGTGACTGAACACAGGAACCGCTTTCAGATAGCCTATGGAATCCCTATCCTGCGAGGCTTTTAATACTTGACTGAACAAAACCTTGACCGACCAGCACTAACTTTGCTCATGGTGTTTGGATTGATGCTAGTACAATTATGCTATGAGTTTCAGTAAGACATTGTCATCAGGGAATTATGTACTAGAGAGTATTATGTACTACTACTACAGAGATAAACTGGGATGTAGTACATAAGATACTGAAGTAAACTATTATAAAAATGGGCCACTAAGACAGGAAAGTAACATTACAATTGATCCTACTTTGTTTAATTTTAAGATATATTACCACATTCTTTTTGGTTCTGATTTAAGAGATATGTTTTATTAATATCATGTATGCTTTAGATTTTGCACACATACATGAACAGTCCCATCTTTATTGGACACAAAGTATGCAATCCTAACTACAACATTCATTCCTACCATCAAGGATCTTTTTTCCCTCCCATATATAAGAAAAAAAGGCACGCTTTTGAATAAGGCTCTCAGTGCCCTCTGGATTTTTTTTTTTTTTTTTTGGTCCAAATTTTTCTATTCTTTACAAAGAAGTTCCATTGCATAAAAACCTTATGCTTCTAGTTTTTCTAATGTGCTGTGAAAGAAGCAGTGAATCTTTGAATGAAAGCAAATTTTCACTTTCATTAAAAAGCCATTTTTTCAACAAATCTCACATTAAGCTCCCAAGGATTCCTCAAGCAGGCAGAAAATAAGTCTTATTCATGAAAGTTTTTATACAAATGCCCCTTCTCAAACACTAATGTTTATCTGCAGAGCTCTCCAAAATGACACTATTGACATTAGCATAAAAATTTTAAGTTATTTTAGGAAGATTAGCGGCCATTCTGGAAGTTAGTACGAGAGGTCAATGACTACCAAAACCAGATGGGACGATATTGTCCCTCTTCAAGTGCCAAAAACATTTAAAATGTCTTCAGATCCAGTTCCTTCCTTGTTTATAGATAAATGGCTAAGCAGTTGTACAGTTTCACACCACCAGGAAGCAAATTTTATGTATTCTTATATAGTGCACTGGTGGAAATGCCTGGACAGAGCTGTAGATTTTTTATTATTACTTTTTCCTTAAATGCTTTTTTTTTTTTTTCTTTAGTTCCCATACAAGTAGGCCAACTGAATCATATCTAACATTCAACAAAGCCCTGAGCTGAAGAGACACAGTTTGATCTTTCAAGTTTAGTATTCAGCCACATCTCTGCGCTGAAAAGCTGTCATATTAGCATCTGATAAACAAATAAAACATAGTAACTAACTGAGGAGCACATGGTCATGCATTTACATCATGCAATTGGAGAAGATGGGCTGTGAAGCGTGATCGATACAATGTATTTTCTTATCGGTAAATGCCAAGCCGCATTCATCTAGTGAATGACTCTCTGCTACAGTACATCCCACACAGTGTGGGAAGTTGTGTTTACGTGCACTGCAGTCAGAAGTTTACGTCCTTGGGCCCCGTCAAAATTATTAGGAGAAAAGTTACTAGTAATTGTCTCTGGGCATAGAATAGCTTCTCTTTTCAAAGTCCAGTAAGTATTTTTTAGGGTACCTAACAGTCAACTGAAAGTTCAAAAAGCTAGAAAGCCTTATCTACCCCTGAGCTTTCATCAGTACAAAAACTTGTTAGATTCTCATACAGATGAAGCCTATAAGTGTAAAAACAATAACAGGATAATCACAGCATACCATGGAGGGAACACATGAAAAGAGCATACAAAACTTAAGCCTGATATCATTAATCCTCTTGAAAAATAAAACTGATGTGAGCTTTTTTTTGTGGCAAGTAGATTTATGGCAGACAATATGCTCAGACAATTGCCTGCATCCAGTCAGGGTCAAAAGTTATTTATCACTTGTCTTCACCTCATACTATTTAGCTCAGTGTGTCATCTGTCTGCAAAACATGGTAGGAACTGTAATGTTTTGATGAGCATGCCGATCTGGAAAAACCCAGGAATTCTTCTGTCCTTTGAAGAGATCATTCTCCGAAGGTTTGCTTTCAACTGTTTCCTTCCATTTTCTTTATTCTACTTTAATCCTACCTTATTCTAACCAAGCCAGCTCACCTGAACTCTATTTCAGGGCACCTGCTAAACTGCAGAGCACAGAGATTGAACTTACAACAAGAGATGATTCCGAAGGAGGTGCTTCCTTTCTTGAGACTGAAATGCCACTGAACAGAATGTCCAGACAAGTTTTCAGTTTCACTACTTTCCAGCAACAGGTATCAACAGAAGCCGACATATCAATCTAATCGAGTATTGAAGGCTAAATTTGCTTACCCCAGAAGCTATGACTAAACCTCAAACGAACAATATCCAACAGTGATTCGCATTATATCTGCACAGAGCCCAGAACAGATATAGCTAAGAAATCCTATCCTACCTTTCAAAATAACGTGAATACTTTGCTCAGAACAATTATCGGTTACTTCAAGAAGAAGAATACTCAAGTACCAGTGACAGAGAGAATTGAAAACCAAAGGCAGATACATACACTCAAGGATACTAGCACTCTATCCCACATCTTAGGAGAAGCATCCTTTAATGGTCCAAGTATTCCCCAAAAGCCTGATAGTGTTAGATACCATGATACATAGTGAAGCCATACCATGCACTTCCTCAAGTATAAGTGGAAGACAGCAAACTATATACCATATTAACATAGAACATTAAAAAAAATCTCTTTATTTTTCTAAGGGAATTGAAATTATTTTCTCCTTTTTTTAATTCCCTAAATATCAACAGTTTATGAGAATTGATGCAGAAAAAACAAAGTAGTCGTGACAGAAAGCTTACCTAGCACAGTATTCGCTACACCAGAAGCCAGTAGGAATGCCTAAAAAGAAAAAGCATATGAATGGGTTTTAGCATACCCTAGAACTTCACAATCTACTGTTCAGGAATTTCCTTGTTCAAAAGGAATGAGTCTCCTAGCTGCTGGATATTCTGTGGCAGTCAGTTCTGTAGTTAACTCTACACTATCTGAAAGTAGCCTTTTTTTAATTTTTAACCCTGTCATCTGATATTAAGGAGAGTAAGTGAAATGAGTGGAGAAGAAAACACTTTTCTTCCTGTTGCTTTTCCATCACACTTGTGGTTTTGTATAGATCTGCCTCATACTGTAAGGCAAAAAAAAAAAAAANAGAGAGAACCACTGGAAATTTTGTGTCTCATTAAAAATACAGAGAAACATAGTCCATTATACTCTTTGATACCGCATATACCAGAAATACTTATATTCAAGAGGAAGGCATAGCATGACTGTATAATTATGTAGTATTTTCAATTTTCTAACCTTTTTCTTTACTGACAATACTCAACTTTTTGCACACTACTTAGCACTGGTCTATCATTTTGACAGAAGAATTAATTCATATTTGTTTGTTATTTTACTGAGTGGAGGAAAACTGAACAAAGATCTATTGGCTATAGTACACCAAAGCATCACTGGAGTAATGACATGTGTCCTAAACCAAGTGGTAGGGATATATCCAGTCAGTCATCCTGAAAAGAAAGTTTTCTTAAGTCACTGTGCCATCTTCTTCAGTGACCACACTGACTGGAATTGCTACCTGTAGTTACCAAATCTACATCTGTAGAGAACGAGAATAAAATATCAGAAGTAACCAAACCACACTAGAACCTACTACCAGAACAAGAAGCATTTGAGTTTTTTTTTCTTTAAGTTGATCAAATCTTCATGCATTCAGCCTTTGCTCAGTGCAGAAGTGGTTTAATTGCAGAGTTGCAATAAGCAGAATAAAGATAGATGTAAAACCAAACTCAAAGAACACTGGAACTTCTGTAAGGCTGTAGCATCTAGCACTATAGTGAAATATCTTATCTGCCACCCTAGCTTTATCCGAAGCCCAAATAAACAAAGTAACTTGGTTTTAGGCTTTGACAATAAACATGTTTCAGTTATCTTATGTCTTCAGCAATACACTTTTGCCTTCAGGAAGAAAAAGTCTCACTAAGACTTAGAAATCCCATCTCAAGCTTTAACTTTGCATCAAATTTGTAAGGTACCACATTTATATAAGATATCCAAAAGGTATACAAAGCAACAGCAGTAATTTCAGTACTTTCAATCAGCGAGCAACCAATTAATACACAATTCACAACACAATACTTACATAAGCTGGAAAAGATATTAAAGTTCATGTCGAGTTCAACATGCTCTACTTATAACTTTAGTCATTAGCATTCTCATTAGCAGTAACTTAATACATGAGAAAGGATTATGAGCAGTCAGGAACTCAGATGTTGAAATTTTTATATAATTATTATTAAAAAAAAATATAGCTCAACAAGAGAGGTGACAGAAAAGGAAGCACAATGGCCCTGACATGGCTCAAGAGCTGTGGAAATGTACTACGCTGTCTTAAAAAGACAAAATTCCATTAACATGCCTTTGAAGGGTTCAGGTTTTGTATTTTCAATTAATACTAGAAAGACAAGAGTTTGTCTTGATGTCACTTACTTTTTACACAATACAGTAGCTTAGCTCCCACCTTGGCATTTAAGAAAAAAAAACCACCTCAACTGAATGTATGAAGGATTCTTTAGGCTCTACCCCAAAACAGAGCAAGTCAACAATAAACATCTGTAGGGACAGAAAGACAAGACACATTCCAAGTACAGAGTCCTCTACACCTTGGAAAAAGGTCAGGTAGCTTTTAGTAAACAAGAGCAACTTACATAGAAAAGAGCTTTAAGGTAGACAAATGAGGTTGAACCTGGAGATGCCTTCAGTTTGATTTTCACCATTGTATCTGAAACTACAATAATTTTAAAAATAACCATTAAATAGTCTTTAACTCTTTTACAAAAGATGCGTTTCCTAATGTCTTTCTTCCTTTGTATATTAAAGATAGGATTATTAAGATTTCTAGCTTAGCAGCGTACAGTTCTTACTGGAAACGTTGGTCTACAATTACCATCGGAAGCGAGAAAAGATGTATTGTCACCTAGCAGTGATCACGTAGAAATAGGAACAGTTAATACACTGTAAAACAAGAAACTGAAGTAATATAATCAGTAGTTGATACCCAGCATGAGAGTGGTTTATGCACAGTCTTGCACATGAGAATTTATTTCTTGACAATTGATTTTCAGCAAGCACTTGTTCACCAAATAGTTTGAAGTTTCAGTCAGAAGAAGATTCCTAACTGAAATTCCAGCAATAAAAGCATGCCTGCATGTTATTAAAGGAAACAGTGGAAAATTTCTCAGGCTGACATCCAGAATGTCTGCGGTTCCTTTTCATATTTCTCTTCTTGCAAAGCATTTATTAAACCAGACCCTAAAAGTTTTTTTTTGGTGGTTTTTTTTGTTTTTGTTTTTTTTTTTTGTTTTGTTTTGTTTTGTTTTGAATTTATTGAAGCCTGGAAATTTCCACTGCTATTACAAACATACTGCTCAATCAACCTTCCACTTCTGCTTAGACAGACTCTTTATTTCAAAGCAAAAGTTTCAGTGCTATGAAGCAGAGCTAAGATGAGGGGAAGGAAAAAAAATTGCTCATATAACAAAAGCATTGCTTGGCCAATCTGAAGTATTATCATACTGTGTATTAGTCTTGATAGAGGTCACTTGAAGCTCAGCTACAGAGAAATAGATGGGTAAGAGAAGACAAAACAGTTGATAAAGCTGCCTTGTAGCTGTACATTTGAACAGAAAGTACAGTGGATGACAACACAAGCTATTCTGTTCCTATCAAATGATGGCTCTCCTTCAACTTTCTCAAATTTGCACTAATTTTCCATTGTTCCTGAATCCCACTCATCATCCCTGTTATTTGCTTATTGTCTCTCACGCAGCCAATACAAGTCCGGCAAGTTTGCTAGCCCTAGTTCTATACCTCACCTCTACAAACCTTATTCATCAGCCTCAAACATACATCACCAAGGATTAGGGGGTTCAACAGAAAACCTACAGTTGTAATACAAGAGCCTTTGAAAGCTACTTCAGCTGGGGAAGATGTTTTCTTTTCTGTGTTTTCTGGGCACTAATTAGAGAAACTGCCTTCCTTTTAAGCGGGGGGATCAAATGTACATTCTAGGTTAACAGGAGATCTTGGCTTGTTCTATTTTAATCAAGTGAATACTACTCTTTCTTTTGTTGCCATTAGCACTACCTTTGAATGTATGACTAGATAAATACTCAGAATATTGATTAGAAGGGGATTCTTTCAATTACGGCCTAAGAACGTTAAGCAATATGCTGCCTGATGTCCTGCCCATTGAGCCAGAAATCTCTACTCTGAACATCAAAAAAGACTGCCATAGGAGATAAAACCAGGAGAGTACTATAACAGAAGATGCTGCTATGTCTGCTTTAGTTCATTGCAGCAGCAAAGATGGACCAAGCACAAAAAGGACTGCAAACCAAGTCATAATTCCCTATTTCCACCTAACCTCTCTAGCCTAGCCTTTATGGGGAAAGAAAAATTATTATAAGGGAAGATGTCTGAAAAGCCTATCCAAATCACTGGCAAAGAAATTGCAAATTTTTGTTTGAAATCATCTCCTTAAGACGTAAGCTGCCAAAAATAGAAAGCCATTTTAAAGTTGTCATTATTAATACAGGAAATTAATTTTGAACCTTTACTAGTTCTTCCATAAGATTCAAAAAAACCAGTGTAGCATTTCCATATACTGATGGTTTATGTGCGCACACACACCTATGCTCCTAATATCTGTCTAAAAGGTTTTAGAAAAGGTTTTTCCACACAGACTATATTAGCTGCTGCCCCCCCAGACACACATAGCAGCAAAAAGCAAGTAGCACAGTTTATCTTTTTCTGTGACTTACTAGCCTCCAGAGAATGTGATGAAAAAACCCAGCAACGTTAAAATGTTAATATACTCTATAGGGCAATCGGCAAAGTGTCAGAATTACAAAGCGAGTGCACAAAGCAAAACCAGAGGAATGCTACCTTTGATTTAGATTTATTTAGTTCTTTGGACTCACACAGAATGAACCAGAGAACTCTTCTCCTGATTGACTGTTCTGAACAGTCATTTCCCAAAAACACTGGAGAGAACAGGTATTTGACTGGTTTTTTTGCAAGTAAATTGTTCAGTTCTGTCTTTTACTTAACCTGTCCATTAAAAGATATGGCAACAAAAGTCACCCAATCCAATCCCCGTTCCATTACCCATTCAATCACTTTGGGACGTTTCAGTGAGGCAGGGCATTCTGTTACTAGATGCACTGCACACAAAAGACTAAAAATCCTTCATGAGATTGAAGGCAAGGTAATTTTATTTCACTTTTCAAAAATCAGTTTATGGATAACTGTGAATTTAAAAAGTCACCAATTAAGTCTTATTAAAGTAACAGGATACATCTGAAATATACCACCCACTTATATGATGCACAAAATAATTTGATTTGCCTTCACTCAACTAAATGCAGCATACAAAAATCAGAGAGAGTGGTAATACATTCCATAGCAGATTTAAATCAGTACCAGTTGAATTCTTTTACAATTGCTTCTTTCCTAAAACACTACATCTAGAAACATCAATAGATCTAGCCAGGGGGAAAACAAATGAAAAAACTACATAGGCAGGCTCCCCCAGCATTGAGGGTAGATATTCTTCACCACGTTTTCATATCCCTGGCAGAAAGGATACTATTCCTCCCCTTCCAATCTCCTCAACTTTTTTAAATTATTAAAACAAGTCAGAACAATACTTAAGATATTTCTAAACACTCAAAAAGCTTGAACATGAAATGCAGAAGATGCTGTATCGTACAGTTGTTTAAGATCACCTTTTCAAGAGAGACTCATTTAAATGCAGGAGCTAAAGCAGCTTGTAGTGTCAGACGGTAGTGTCCAATACCTTTTCACATGCTACAAATGGTTTAATTTTGCAGGCAAATATAATCAAAACATCTTTTCTTTCCTAGAGTTCTTGAAAAATAAAAACACCCCCCCTCTTCTATGAAACTGTAAAACAGAGATTAATCTCGAAGGTTTTGTGATTGTGATTTCTTGTCCATTATTAATAAAAAAAAGCCCCACCATGACCAAAAGATAAGGTTCCATTGTAAAAGATATTTGCTTCTTTCTAATCTGCATTTTGTCTCAGTTATACATTCGGGTATACATCGCTGATACAATGACAAAAAACAACAATAACAAAAACCCACAAACAAACACCCCAAATATTGGTAACTAGGCAATGCAAAACTTCCAAGTTAATAAATCCAAACCCAGGATGAACAAGGGCCCCAAACGAACATTTAAAAGAAAGACAAAGCCACAGGTGAGCCCAAAATGCACACAAGTCATATTCCAAATACAATCAGACCGGCAACAACACACTCTAATCAGAAGAGGTACTTAAAGTGAGGCTGAATGCTGAGTTTGTCTATCACTTCCCATATCCCACAGCCTCTATCTTCACATGTCAGCAGTGAATCCACCAAATCCACTGGTATTAGTTTAAAAAAAAAAAAAAAATACAGTAGTAGTAACAGAGCTGAAGGAAATTCTTTACAACAGTCAGTTGAACAGCCCATTGTAACAGCAGTTAACAGTAAATATAACTACTGCATGCTATAACACACAAGCTTGTTTAAAACACAGAAGTATATACAAAAATATTTGTTATATAACAAAACTAAAATAAAACAAAAACCCCAAACTGCCCAAAAAAGCACCCAATTTTGTCTGTTTCCTCTAAAGCCAAGCCTTTATTATCTGGCTTTTGTTCATACACTATTTGTTTTTATGAAGCTATATTTCATATTCAGAACATACAACTTTGTTTCATGTGAAACAGAACATTTTAAGATGGAAATATCCCATGAGAAAATATTTACTTTTACCGTAGTGATGACAGAATTTTAAGCTTATTGTAAGAACCCATTTTAACTGTATTACAGATACCATATACTAGATATTGCCATGCCTCACACTTTCAGATTTCCTTTTGTTTTGTCTGGTTATTCCAGTTAGAAACCAAAATACTACGTTCTGTTAACTTCTATGTAAAAGAGAAAGAAGATACTGAGGATTCAAATGAGTCTTAAAATGAACTGACAAATTGAGAAGCTTTGCTTTTAAAGGAAAACTTGACCGTGCTAAGGAGTAGGAGCAGAAACCACGAACAGAACCAACTTTAGAACCAAAGAAAGAGAATTGTGGGAATTATCTCAACCTCACGCTACATTCTAACTCATACTCACCCTATTTATATCCCAGAAACACTAACGCCTAAAGTGGCATGCGACGTCGGGGGGGTGGAACTCGCATCTCCACGCCTCAACAATAGTTTCATTACAACTACGAAGCAGAAAATGATAAGAGGCGTGGAAATGAACCTTTCAGTTGCAGTATTTTTCATCCCTTTTCTTATTACCAGAGATAAGGAGACAAGAGAAGTCAGCTCTAAAACTTACCGAGGCTACAGGATGACCAGGAGAATGCGGATATCAAGGTCTTTGGAACCGCCTCGGTACCAGATAAACCCAGATGAATGGCAGAGAGGGCCATTCTAACCGAGGTATTTCACCACACCTCGCCTCTCCTCAGACTGAGAAAGCGTGGGTCAGACGATTCTGAAGCCAAGTCCACAGCGATCTCAGGTCTCTTTGTATTCTACGGGGAACCTCCACCCAAAATCACCGTACTTAGATAAAGGAGGCCTTCAGTCCACGCATCAATTCCCCGCCAGTGGCCCAGGAATGCTCCTTCAAAACTCAGTCACTAGTAAAGTTGCAAGAGCTAGAAATAGGTAAAGGCAGCCACACATTGCCCGGGGAATCCCCTCATCTCCAGCCCTGGGAATACTCACACACACCACCCGTCTACGCTCCCCTTCCTCCTCCCCTCAGGGAGCCAGCCACGTTCATATTGCGGAGGGGGGCGAGAGACAGAAAAGAGCCGCCCCTCAGGGCCACCCCCAAGCGTCTCCCTTCCCCGGCAAGGGGCAGCGCTCCCTCCGCCATCCCAGTCCCATCCCAGCTCTAGAAGCAGAGGAACGCGAGCGAGAACTCCCCTCTCTCCAGTCGTTACTCACTCCCTCCCTCCAAACCCCACTCACCTGGGAAACGAGCCAAAGCTCAGCGACATCTCCGTCTCCCCCGCACTCAGCCCCGCGCCGCCATTTTCCTCACTGCCTGGATTTAAATCGGGACCGGAGCGGAGTCACCAGGCGACATGAGGCATTGTGGGACCTGTAGTGCGGCTCCGCGCGGGCCTTCACAGGACCCTCACGCCCTTGGCGCGGGGGCCAATGGTACTTGTAGTCCGCGGCGGGCTCGCCGCCGGCGCCGTCGGGCTCGGCCCGGCGCTCAGCGCTCCGGTGCGGCCTCTGCGTCGCCGCGGCCTCTGCAGCAGGGCGGGCTCCGAGGGAGAGGAGGAAGCGGTCCCAGAGGAGGCCGCCTGTGCCGTGTCCCCCCCGGCGCGTTCCCGCGGCGCTTGCTCAGCGCTTCTAGAGGTCACAAAATGCCCTATCTGTATCATAAGGAGCGTTTTACTGCGCCCTAGAGTTCAAAATACAGTGCGATACCAGCCCTGGGTTGGGCGATGTCCTCCTGTTTCCGCTGAGCTCCAGCTGTGGGTCCTGATTGTGTCTCTGGTCCTGTACTCACGGTTCTTAGGGAGTTCTGGTTCTTGTTTTGTTTGTGTGCAGTGTGTGTTTGCACATGTTGGAGCTGCTCTCCCTGTGGCCACAGCCGTGAGCAAGCAGGATAACCGAAAAACCGTTTTTCATGTTACTCTTCAAATTTTCACGATCTACATTGGGCTTCCTTCACCACGCCAGTGACACGTGCAGCACCATCGCGAGGGCTGGCTCATCTGGTGGCTCGTCCCTGGAGAGTAAATGTTGCTTGGTGAGTCTCTTGATGTGTCTGAGCTAATGGTGTGCTGTCACCAAGTCACCTCATTCTGATTTAAACTGTCCCAGTGTGATGAAAGTACACATTGAAGTACAAAATGCCTGTGGGAAGCTTCATGCTCCCAAAGGATTGGTTTAGGGATGTGCAGCTTCTGAACTGCACAAATAATTCAGATTCCCACAGAAACCTGCTGGGCCAGGACTATCAGGAAAGTGGCATCTTCACTCCCGGCTCAATAGTTATTTTCCTTGGAGCTGTCAAGATTGGAACAAAATAGTATTCATGCTCCACTTGCAAACCACAGAGCAGGATAAATGGTGTAACTGTGTATCTTCTTCCTGCTCTGTGCTCTCTCTCAAGGATGCCTGGGACTTCTCTGGCTCAGGGCAGGTTAATGTGCAGCTGGGTCAGTCGCTGGGTGTCCCATAGGAGGGACCTCTGGCTGGAAAAGCCCTTTGAGACCGTCAGGGCTGCCCTAGCACTGCCAGGGCCACCCCTTACCCTGTGCCACAAGTGCCACACCAGGAACCACTCACTGACACAAATTGGGCTGAGGGCTGCGGACACTGACAGCATCACTGCCCACTGGCAGGCAGGCTGAGGGGTCCCAGAGGGGCTCCAAAACCCCAGCCTTCCCAGGCAGGCTGGATGGTGTGGAGAACACAAGGTGCAGGGAGGAGCAGCCCAAAGCCAGACTCGGGATAATTTCCTTGTGGTTCAGGAAACCCATGCCCAAAGCATCTTTAGCTCCATTGTGCTTGGCACCTTTTTGTAGGTGTAGGTTTTTATGCACTTGGAAACAGCTTTTGGGATCTGCCAGTGAATTGTCCCAACCAGAGACCTTTCTGCTGACTGAAAAGTAGCTTTTTGAACCCCGGAACCACAGGGTTTCTGGCATTTTACAGTAGCAGAGTGAGACTCAATTGATTATCCTGTTCAGCAATACAGGTGCCCATGAGGGCCAGGTCAGCTGGGACAGCCCTCGATTTCATGCGTTTTCCTCCCTCAGAGAAGGAGAAACCACTTGGCTTTACTATGCAGGGTTCACCGAGGCTGTGAATTGTAATCCAGAACATCTTCAGGCTCCTGGGGCTCAGGGCTGTGGTCTTTTGGTGCACAGGATACACCTCGATCTGTCTGACTTGGGTTTGGATGCACATTTCCAGAGTTACTCAGACTGGGAGGAGGCCAAGAGGGTGGTGGGAAGAGCTTTCTCCCAGGCCTGAATGTCTTCAAGGCAAGGATGATTTTTAAATGTGTGTTGTCTTTTGTTTCCCAGCCCAGGGCTAAGCTGGTGTTCCCAGCATTGGATGCAGGGTTAGGGTGTCCAAAGGATCATGGCAGCACTGAAAAAGTCTGGATGAAACAGTTCTCAAGAAACTCACATTTCTAAAACATTTGTCAAGATAAAATCATACAGGAATGACCTTGGCAGAAAAGCCTGGTAAAGGAAATCTGACATGAGTTTCAGAGCAGAACTTCAACTTTGGAGCTAGCCTGAACACAAGGATAGAAAACAAGTAATGGAATTCTGAAACTATAAAAGCATACACAACCTGAAGAACAAAGTAGTCCCTAAAGGAGAGAAAAACTAGGAAAAGACTGACATCAAGGAACATTAAATTTGTTTGTGCCATGCTTTAATACAAAGGGCATTGTGTCTAAAAGGATAGCATGAAAAAAGACCAAGCATTCTCTGTTTTCCAGGAGACTCCCATTATCAACAAAGGCCTCTGTACACTGACCATGCTTCTGGTGGACTTCTACACAGAAACCATTAACTTGCTACTCCCGCTTCTCCCTCTACCTAGTTTTTCATGTTTTCTTTATTCCTTTTTTTTGTTTGTTTTCCTTACTTTTTTTTACCCTGAGTATGTGGAAGTTTGGCTGTTGGCAAAAAAGAAGTCGAAAAATGACCTCCATGTCCACTGGACGTCTGGATATAATTGAGAGTGCAATTAGCAAAACCTCTGTATTTTCTGCTAAATTAAAAAACCTGAAGGAAGAAAGCTGTGAACACTGTGGTGCCGTTTTTTTCCTTTCAACCCCCTAACCGGTCTCAGTCTACCCCATTGCAGTATTACCAGCAGTAACTTGATGTCGAGGTGTATTTCAGAGGTAGCAGTAAAACAAAGTAGACATTTTATTTTGTAACCCTCTGAACCTCCTTGTTTATTAACAGCAACCACAACAAAAAAATCCAAAACAAACAATCCAAAAACAAAACAACCCCCTCACAAACAAACAAAAACCCCCAAATAAACAAAATAACCTCCCCACGCAAAAAGAAAATATACCAATATTTTAAGAAAAAAATTTACCCCTTAGAAAACCAAGGCTAATTGCATCCAAATTAATTGTGGTCCTGATGTGTTTGGCTAATGAATTCATATAGTTTAAAATATATTATAAATATAGACAAATAAATGCAAATTAAAAAATAAATACAAAATATAAATATAGCATTAAAAATATAAAAAATAGGAATCATATCACGAATATAAACAAATACAATATAATATATTGTTATAATGTATTATATATAATATACACAGGTATGAATATAAAAGATACATTATAATGATAAATAATAAAAACATGAAAAATATTGAAACAAAGCTTTAAAAAAAGGATTTTTTGGTTTGAATATGGTTAGTGGAAGGATTTTTTAAACTGTGGTTGGGGGTCTTTTGGGCCATTTATTTGAGAGGATGTTTGGAAGGGCATTTTTGGCCACGTTCTTTTTTGTCTTTCCTCTGCGCCGCTGCCCGGCGGCAGGGCTGCCACCGTGTGGGCAGAGAGCGGTACTGCAGCTGTCCGCCGTGGCAGCCCCGGGCCGAGCTGTGCGGCAGTGCTGCCGTCCTGTGGATAGGGAGCGATACTGCAGCTGTCCCCCGTGCCTGTCCCGCCTGAGCTGTGCGGCAGCGCTGCCACCGTGTGGGCAGAGAGCGGAACTGCAGCTGTGCCCCGTGCCCGTCCCCGACACGCGTGGCAGCCCCGGGCTGTGAGCTCGGGGGCAGCGCTGCCGCCCGACCGTCCAAAGCTTGCGGGAAAATAGGCGGGAAAAATGCAAGAACCCCGGGTGCGTGGCAGGCGACTGCCTGTGCGCGACCCCAACCACGGCGCCACCTGGGCACAATTTTCCGCAGCGTTTCCAGGTGTGCAGACACGAGCTGTGGGCTCAGCGGCGCCGTGGCCGTGTTCAGGCGTTTTATTCAGTCAGGCGCCTCTGTGAGGAGCCGGGGGAGCCTGACTTCCGTTTGCATTGGGGACACGTGGCTTGGAGCACAGGAGCCGGATATGTCACTTACCCATGTCAGATGGGACTGCACTAGAGCAGGTTATGAATTATAGGATAACTCACAAACAAGGAGAGGCAGCTATTATGTCTCTTTGCAAAAAAATTTGGCTACATCAGGGCATTAATTCAGGGAACTAACACTTCATCTGTAACATTCTGTGCTCTGCCATCATCACTGTGAACCATGAAAGCCTCCTGAGCTCTTCTCATACAGACCTGACTTGTTCGATAAAAAAAAATATCAGTATTTTATTACTGTGTGCAAACTCAGAAAGATTTTATTCAGTATCTCTCAGTGGAACATTAAAGCTCCAATTTCTCTTTTCTGGAACAGTTTGAGACACAATATTACTTATATGATTTTTATTACTGGCATTTTTAAGTTTTTGAAGAACCAGAAACACTGTTTGTGCACATGTGTGTCATTAATATCTGTCCTCTCTCTAATATAGGATGGGAAAAAAAGGCTGCAGAGCTTCCCACTATGGGCTGTAAATGCAAATGACGAGGATCCAGAGATCTAACTATGATGATTTACTATTTCTTGAAGAACCTGGTTGATTTCATGATACCAAAACCAGTATGAATAGAAGACAGAACTCAGGAATCATGATGGTCTTCTTGGGTATAAAAAGCTTTAATGGCTTTGAAAGACATTTATATCAGACCTGGTTTATTTTTATTATCTTCTTTTAAAAATAAAAATTAAAAAAAAAAAAAAAGCCCTGATCTATCACTGCTGCTGCAATGTGCAACAAAAGCCCATCTTCCCTCCACTTGGAACAGGTGAGAAATGGAACTAAACCCCAAAGGATTTTCTGCTTATTGCTATACGTGAGTTTCATTGGGAATTCCCTGCAAAATCCAATAAATTGTTCTTGAATGTGGCCATGAGGGTTGTTAAACATGCCAGCCCACGTCTGCAAACATGCAGTGCCAGAACGAGAACTTTTGAAATGTAAACTAGGATTTATTCAATTGACTCACAGCTGGGTGCTGTACCCAGGCCCTTTGTACAAATACTGTACAGGGAAAAAACAAAACTGCACATTCTTTGTGGTATGTATTGAATTTTTGGGAAGGTGTAAATAAAAATTGGTTTCAAAAACACTTCGGCAGGTCACAAATCACCGCAGGGACATTTGATCCCACTTGGAATATGATGAAATACACTGC
>VXBN01005135.1:7037-43092 GCA_013397395.1 Sinosuthora webbiana
CCCCCCCAAGCTCTGTCTTCGCCTTTGTTTCGGTTAAGTATCCTTAAGTATCCAATACTTGGTCTCCTTGGTAACTTATGGGTGAAAAAACTCTTTAGAGAAAAGAAGGAGCAAACCTAACCCCCGACAGAATCGAGCAGGTGCTTTTCAGAGTGGGGATGGGGGTTGTCAGTGGCCCCTGCTCCTTCCCTTTGAATGGGTTCAGATTTGGACAAGTCTCCCAGGTTTGCTGAAGGATGGCTGTGGAGTCATGGTGTACTGCAGAGGCAGGGCAGTGAGGCTCAGGCCTGCCCTACCACCCTACAGTTATAATCCAGTGAGCAGGGACTGCTCACCCTCCAGCATTCACAGCTTCCTGCAGGCAAACAATAACTGTGGCAGGATCCTTGCAGACCCCTTATCACAGTGCCAATGTTTAAACACCCTATCTGTCCCAGGCTGTTTCCCTCCAACCTTTGCTGATTTTCCTAAGCAACTTTATGTAACCAGCTGGGCTGGATTTCCAGAAGTGTAGAGCAAAGGCTTATTGACCTTGTTTGTTGTTTTAAGATAGAAAAGAAAGTTGGAAGAGCAGTATATATTTTTTTAAATCTCATTTTCTTTCTTTTTATCCTTGGCTCTAAGAAGAGGCTCAAAGAATTCATGGATGATGTCTGTTCTTATTGCAACATAAAATGATAATATCCAGCCCAAGAAACACAAGAAATTTGGAATTGTTAGCTATAGTTTTGAATTTTGCTTTTGTATTTGTGTTTTATCAACTTATTTCATTCAAAGATCTTAAATAGTCCCCAAATAGATAGATAGATAGATACCCGTCCTGTTTATGGTTTTTCTGAAGGGAAGATTTCAAGAGGATCCTCTATTTCAATTATTCTTTCAAGACTCACCCTCTCAGACCTGCCATCAGAGATAAAAGGTGAAGTTCAGGAACGTGGTAATAAAGAGTTATGGTCCATAAAACAACTTTCAGGCTGTAATGCTCCATGTTTTGTGACTTATCTTCACCTGCAGTTCACTCTGTTATTAAGGGAACCGTGCCCCACAGCTGCCAGGCACACTGTATTGTGGACACAGGTATGTAAAATCTGAGGAGTCCATAACTTTTATTTTTTGTTTAAAAAAATAATATTTTTTTTTGTTGTTGTTTTTGTTGTTTAAAAAAGGAGCTTTGAGGGAGTAATGGGAAAAAAAATTACAATATGGACAGTGAGATATTTCTTAATGACTTGTTATTGCTTGTCTTATATGCAGCAATCAGCAGCACAGTGCTAGACATTGCACGAGCATTTAATGAAATGGATAAGCTTCTCTTTGCATTTAAAATTCTTTTGAAAAGGATTTTTCTAAATCCTTTGCAAAGAGGGACAAAAAGGGGAGTGAAAATGTGAACTAGAGAGGCTCCTGCTGATCTACAAAATGCTTGCTTTCTGCACACCCCTTTGAGAAGGCTAATGGCGTAGTGTCAAAACAAGGCTTTTTACTCCATTATCGCCACTCCAGAACCTTGGAGGAGGGAGGGCCAGCTTGCCTGCCTGCCTGCCTGATCTCCCCTTTTTCTTCAGGTGGCAGGAAGGCATGGTACACGTGCACACTGCTTGAACTCCAGCACTATGCGAAAGTTTAGCTGGAGGGTTAAACAGCCTGTTTTGCATAGGAAGTGTCAATCACTTGGCCTCTTCTAGAGGGCTGGTGGCTCTCCTGAGCTGTGTGAGGTTGGCCTTTCCCTGCTATGTACTTTATTTCCCCAGAAAGTAATTTTACAAGAGCACTATAAAAATTGTCTTACAAAAAACCTGTTACACAAAAATACAGTTAAATACCCTCCCATATTTTTCAAGGGTCTCACCAAAGCATTTTTCGTTTTAATTCAGAAACCCCTCTTCTGCCCCTGCTGCTCTCAGGTAGCAGGTACATTATGACAAAAAATCATGTCAGAGAGGACAAACTGTGTCAGCTGCCCCACAGCAAAGTGAAAGATATCCAGTATTCCTGAGGGGTAACTTTCATGCCTGTGATACTCTTTCCTAGGGGTTGACTGACTCGGTGGCTTTTAACTGTGGTGTTGGGATGGCAGGCCAGTCAGGCAGGCAGAAGAACCCTTTGTGGTCTCACAAAGGTGCTTCTTCCTCAGAGTCCATTGCTTCTGCTGTGTTTGCCAACAATTTAAACGTTGACAAATTTTATGTCTGACAAATGTTCATCTTCAAAGAATAAAAACTACAAAAGCAAGAAAAAAGCTACTCCCCATGGCTTCTCTGTTGAAGAATAACCTTCTGCATTGCTCAAATATCTGCTAATGTGAACAGAACAATAACTGAAGAAACAGCTGTAAGGCAGGAAACAAGCCTAGGTGGGGTAAGGGGGTTTTGCACCTTGCCAAGTTACAAGTGACTCCTCTTGGAAAGGGAAATTATCATTTACTTAAAATAAAATATTTATTGACTCTCTTTTAAGAGGGAAACCATGGCTCAATTTAGACAGGAATCCAGTCAAAGAGGAGTATGGAACAGCAGAAAGGGTGTCACCTGTTCCTGTAGAATCAGAAGGTGACCATCTCACAGGACTCCACAGATCTGTATAGCTGATCTATGGCACCAAGACCAGACAATACTGATTTTTCTTGATGTCACTAGCCATGCGCAATACATGCCACTTACCCTTGAGAAGTGCTAACTCAAACTAAAAAAGTGCAAAACACAAATAATACAGTCAGAAACAAGGATCTCTAGACTTCTTGGAATAGTTCCTGTAAAGTGTCATAGCAAATACCCAAGATGTTTGTAAAGGAGACAGAGCTGGGGAAAAGGGGCAGTGTGACTGCAAGAACAGGGGTTCTGATCCCAGGGGTTTCCTCAGTCCTGTGTCCCATATCACTTATAAGACGGCCAGACAGCAGGTATGTGGTGAGGAGGGGACAGTTAAGCTGAATGAAGCCAATAATAAATATTGCTCAAAGTACTGTATTTCTGCTGATCAGAATGATCCTTTCAGCCCAACGCAGAGGCTTTCAGGGCACTTGAGCTTCCTTCAGCTCGTGGATAAGCTAGGACAGAAAGAGTGTGCCCACCAAGATCAGGGAAGTGATTGTGCCTCTGCATTTGGCAGTGGTGAGACCACACCACCTGTCCTGTGTCCAGTTCTGGGCCCCTCAATTCAGGAGGAACATTGAGATGCTGGAGTGAGTCCAGCTGGAGCTGGGAAAGGGTCTGGAGTCTGGGGAGGAGTGGGTGAGGGAGTTGGGGGTATTTAGCCTGGAGAAAAGGAGGCTCAGTGGGACCTTATGGCTCTGATAAGAGTGATATTGCTCTGAAAGCAATCTGAAAGGAGGGTGTAGCCAGGTGGGGGGCAGTCTCTTCTCCCTACAAACAAGGACAGGATGAGAGGACATAGTCTCAAACTCTTTGAGGAGAGGTTTAGGTTGGACATTGGAGGAATCTTTTCACAGAGAAGGAGATTAAACACTGGAATGGGCTCCCTAGGGAGGTGGTGGAGTCACCATCCTTGGAGGTGTTTAAGGAAAAACTGGACATAGCCCTTCATGCCATGGTCTGGTTGACATGGTGGTGTTAGGCTGTAGGCTGGACTTGATGACCTCAGAGGTCTTTTCCAACCTAACTGATTTCATGATTTTGTGATCACTATTCTGCTTTTGGGAAAGCAGCAATAGTGCCAATGTGCATGCTGGCTAGGTGAGGGATCACTGGCAGACAGCATCAGTCCTAGCATGCTTGGTTATACCCCAGTGAATTATCCCTTTTGGGGTCTCTGCTTCACACAGACCCTGTGTTGCTGGCTTTGCTGCTCACTGCTTGGACAGACAAAGACCCACACCACATGCATGAAGCTCTGAGTATAGTCTGCAGTATAATCCAAGTATGCTGCTCAATGACAAACTGCTGCAACATGAGCAAGAAACACCATGTTTGGGATGCTTGGGATAATTGTATGAGAAATGGGTTCATTCTGTCAACTCTGCCATGAGCAGTTGAAAGACTTTTCTGCAGAACAGCTGTAATTGAAAGATCAATTCCCATGGAAGCTGCTCTCATGTAGAGGTTTTTTTCCCTGAGATGAAAGGATCCCTCTTGCCTCTCTAGCCTTTGGAACATGCATTTGTAATCTAAAAGCCATCAAATCTCTTTGTGTTGTTTTAAATGGTTATGCCATGACAGTGTCCATGGATTTCATCATCCCCAATGTATTTATAATCAGGATACCCTTTGATACCTCCTTCCTTAAAGAATTATCACCAGCTCCATTTTGTGGGTGGAGAATTAAGGCACAGAAACAGAAGCCTACCCAAGTGGTCATGCTGTGCAGAGAGAAAAGCTAAACAGCTGCAGAGAGGTCCTGAGGATGCTGAAAGGAAAGGGTCAGTACAGGGACTTCAGTGGTGGGTTGGACAGGACAGTTGGAGGGGCTCTGCTTCAAGAGGCAATTAAAATTAAGCCACTGATTAATGTCTCAAATTGCCAGACCACTGTCACTTCCAATGTCATCAATCTTTAGAAAAGAACAAGACTGGGACACTGGAAAGAGGATGTTTCAAGCTGGAGCCCAGGGTTTGGCTGCTTGTTTGGTGGGGGGTGCTGCCTTGCCCACCTTGCTGTCATACAGGTGCAGAAGTCATATCCATTCCCCAGCCTTTAATTTTTTTTTGAACATTTTTGAGTGTTAAAAGCAACATTATAGTTCATGTATAATTGAGAGGCTGGCAGGCTGCTTCCCTGTACATTTCAGTGCATGTCTGTGGTGTTTTTTAGCTAGTGCACTGACCATAGGCTGCAATCCATTCCAGAGAATGGTGCATTTCAAGATGTTACTGAAATGTGTACTGCACACAGGTAAAACACCACACAGGGTTGTGAAAGAGATCATGTTGTCCCCTAGTGGTTGTGCAAATATCACATTTTATTAAAAAAGAAATTGATCACAAATACCAGTGAAAGCCATTTCAGTAGCCTGTTATTTTACAGCCAAATAAACCTGAGGGCTGCCTCCCAATATCAGGATATCAATCAACTGCTTAGTCTATATTCAGCACTGAATTCCTGCCAAATGTCATAGGGTAAATTAAAAGCTTTTTTTTTCCTTATCTGTAGAGCTTAGGCCCAAAAACCAGGTCCGAGATGAGAGGTTTTGATTTTTTTTTTTTTTTTTTTTTTTTTTTTTTTTTTTTTTTTTTTTGTCAGTTGCATAACAGTAAAAATCGTTTAACAGATCTAAACCCTTTCATTTAAAATAAAGCCCATGTGGGTTTGCTACACACTAAAACTTTCAGCTTGACCCACTCTCTAGCAATAAATACAAAACTCAAAAAATGCAGAGCAAAAAGAGAAGAAGAAAATACAGTTTATGTAGACTGCAAACATAATTATAGTATTGCTCTCTGAACAGGGAAACTACAGCACATAGGCAGGTATAAAACAGCTGGCAAGCTGCAGTGACTGGAGTATCACCCATTTATTACTTTCCTATTCAACAGCAGGTGAACTGAGACCAATGGCTGGGGTCTGAATAGCCAGAGAAAATTAACTCTTGCTCTACAGGAAGCAAAAAAATCAGGTGGGACTTTGCAGTTGCCAGTAATGCCTCTGTTTTTAGTTTGCAGAATACCTTTTGTTGTTCAGGAAGGGAGATAATCTCAGCGTGTATGGAAGCTACTGTAGTGTGCTCACTGCACTGTGTTTTTCCTCCTTAATTCAGCAGAACTCTCCCATAAAAAAAGTACACTGCTGATGGATTGTGCTGCCTGTGCGACCAGAACACACTGCCAGCTGCACAATTTAGATCTGGTCTTCTGCAACAGGTTTTTGGGCTTTGCTTCTAGTTAAGTATTTGTGAACCTGGAATTCCCTTTTGTGGATTTTTTGAAAAAAACTTGGAAAAATCAGTCATGTTTAATAACTTGAGAACAGCACAGAACCTGGGTTTTTTCCCCCCTCTTTCTACTGCAGCTTTTCTATCACTAAGCTATCTTTTGTATTTATGACAACAATGTCCAGAGGAAGAACTAGAAACAATAACAAAGCAAGATCCATTGGGGAGTGTCACTTCAGCTGAGAAAACATGAGGAAGTTGATTTCAAAGAGCAAGAACAATTTAGAAGAAGGTAACTCTACCTTGCAAAAGTTTTGCAGCAATGACTTCATCTTTCTTCCAGCCTATCTGAGATGAAAAGGAGGGATGGACAGACACACAAGTACAAATTATTTCTTTTGATTAGACAAAGTCTGGTAAAACACTTGCGTCTAATTAGACCTCAGAACTGCAGGGAAATCATAACATCTGTGATAATCCCAGCGTTCACTGTTACTGTCGGTGGTAAGAGATCTCATCCTAGCTACAAGACACTTACTTAACTGCCACGCTTGCTAGTAACACATTACTACAATTTTTAAATGTATATGTCATCATCTGCCCTTTATGAGATAATTTCCCTATTCTGGTAGCATTTACAAGCTGTGGGCAAGATAGGAACTTGCTGTACCAGGTGCCATGTGACGCAGTCTGTGACAATTATGGCCTCGAATGTTTTAATTTTTAAATTAGGACAGGCAGAGCAATGGGGCCCAGTAAAGGGAGGAGAGTAGTCACAATGAGATTGTGTGGTTGTGGCAGAAACTAGCTTATGCACAGTTCAAAGGATTTTGTTTGCAATAAGGCTGCAAAGAAGACAGGAAAGGAAAGGCATCAGGACAGCTCAGGGACCCCTGAGCACACCTTTTGCTGATGAAAAGCTCTGAGGCTCTGAAGAAATGCAAAGGGACAATAAAGATCTGAAAAGGTCAGGGATCTGGCACTCTACCCTGAGACACATGGGAGATAAAGAATAATGGACTTTACAGAGAGAAACACTAACCTCCCTTCAAGTTAACTGGAAAGTCAGAGGGGTGCTCATCTCACAGGTGGGTCAGGCTTGGATGATGTACTGCCAAAATGCAGAGTTTGGTGTGCTGGAGCTCTTACAGCCTGCTGCTGCTGCTACATGAGATGAACACATAGAGAAGCAAAGCAGAGCTTTTGAGAAGTCTAGCAGCATTTCAGCAGCACTGAAGCCACTTCAGTGTCAAGAAGAGGAGATTTCTTCCCTGGTTGCCTCAATGCTGGCACTTGCAGCTCCCTGCACTGACAGTTGCCATTCACACTTATAAGTGGAAGTGTTCCCAGTCCCTCGAGTCTGCCTTTGGTAACACCCTTAGCACACATTCTGGTTGATTGTTTGCAGGAATATAATGGTTTATCCTTACAAGTTGTTCTTCTTGGTATCTCAGAGATACATATGTTTTTGACACATTCCCTTCACTGATGCACTTCTGGGCAGCAAACATAAAGGCAGAAAAATCTGCTGTGCAGAAATTAAATCTCTACTGTCTAGGTGTGAACCTTGGGAAGGTTCGTTGGTCTTTGAAACACCCAACTAGGAGTCTTGTCCTTCACACTCTGTGCAGACTTTGGAGTTGTTCTAAATATTAACAGAATAGCAATCACATTATATGACATTTTGCTGTTGAGTTTCAATTTCAAAAATTATTTGCTGGATCTTCTGTTTGGAACTAGAAGCACATTCTGCAGTGTTATGGCTATTTACAGTTTGGGATGAAGCAGCACTAAAAGCATTAGAGACAGACAGAGAAACTGGGCTCAAGGGAAATCACCTTAGGAGATTCTTTCTGCAACAGGCAGCTGACCTGTGAGTTGCTCAATCAGAAGGTGAGGATGCAAACTTTGGAGTGGTCTGAGATAGACTAGATAAGCAGAGAGATGGACTGGGTATTACCAACACAAGCATATCAGGTTCCGGAAACCCTCGGAGCTGGCTGGCCATTGTAGCTGGAAGGGTACTGAGGACAGCTTTAGGACACAAGTAATCACTTGTCTGCTTGCCCTGTTTTTCGTGTAAGACCAGTATTATCTTATGACTTTTTCCACGTGGGGGGATACAGATGGCTGTTGCTGTGCATGAGTCAAGATTCTTCACCACCAGTTGAGCTCCTTGATCAGCAGTGGAGCTGGGGAAGGGCCTTGAAGGGAAGCCATATGAGTGGCTGAGGTCACTTGACCTGTTTATCCTGGAGGAGGACTGAGCGGAGACCTCACAGCAGTTTATGTCTCCCTCAGGAGGGGAGGCAGAAGGGCAGGCATTGATCTCTCTGGTAACCAGTGACAGGATCCGAGGGAACGGCCTGAAATTGGGTCAGAGGAGGTTTCGGCTGGATTTTGGGATAAAGTTCTTCACCCAGAGGGTGGTTGGACACTGGAACAGGCTCCCCAGGGAAGTGGTCACAGCACCAGCTTGACAGAGTTCAAAAACGTTTGAACAATGCTCCCAGGCACATGGTGGGATTTTTGGGTTGAGCTGGACTCGATGATCTCCAAGGGTCCCTCTCAATTCAACACATTCCATAATTCTTACGCTAGCACATCAGAACCTGTCGGAGCACAGGACAGGTGTGAAAGACTCCAGAGAAGACACATCCAGAGCGTTCCTCCTCCATCGAGTTCCCTCACCTTTCGGGCGTGAAACAAAAGCCTGAGAAGAAGAAAGGCTAAGCAGCAAAGCCCCGCGCCCGAGCACAGCCCGCCCGGCCGCGGGCTCCCCCTGACGCGTCCGTCGTCACTCGGCCCTGCCCCGGCGGGACGGCCCCGCCCCGGCTGAGGCGCCGCCGCCGCCCGGTGTCCGCGGGGCGGCATGAGGAGAGCCGGGGGCGGCTGCCGGGGCCGCCATGTCGCTGCTCTGCGTGCGAGGTGAGCGGGGCGGCGGCGGAGCGGGGGGACACGCCTGGGCAGGGTTTGGCTTTGTCCTGGGTGAAGTGGGTTTCAGCCTCCCTGGAGCGGGGACGGGCGTGCCGGTGGCTCTCGGCTGAGCCGCGGGCGGCCGCGGCCCGGGCCGCCACCTGCACCCCTGGGCGGGAGGTGCCGCATGGCGAGGGAGCAGGTGCGGGTCCAGGAGCGGCGGTCCCGGCCGGGAAGGTCCGGAGCCCCGGGAGCCGTGAGGAGCCGTGGCTGACTTTGGGAGTTGGCTCGGACACGAGTTGAATCGCCCAGTGAACGGCGCGGGCAGGAAGCAGGCTGCTGTCACTCCGTATACTCGCCTTGGACCGTGCATTGTTATTTCACATACATTCCTAATTACCTCCTCATCCTGCTATCGAGCCTCGTCCGCTTGCTGAACAGGTTGCGGGAAGCCGGCACTTTCTCTGAGCAGTGGATTATAGTGTTGTCTCCGGTTTCCCATTTCTTACTGCCTTGTGCTGAAAAATAATGATAAAGAAATCCCTGGGGGAAACCATCTGCCAGGGCTCACGCTACAGGGACGTGTCTCCCTGCACTGAACGTCGTGGTCACAGGGCGTCCCCGAGCGCAGCCGTGCCCTGCGGCTTAAAAGTGTAGTTTTAATGTTCTCAGCTCCTTTGCCAGGAATGATAAAAAAAAAACTGGCACTGCTGGCAGTTCAGCTCTTCTTTCACACACACAGGTTTATTGGTAACAGCTCCTTACCCAGCTGTTCGTCACTCTTTTGAGTCAAAATCCTTGTGTCGGTGATGGTGTAAGATACCCAGCAGAGCATCTCGAGATGCGTTGTTTTGGGGAGAGCCCTGTTTTTGGGGAGTGTTTCTGAACTAAGTTTCAGCCCTTTTATTAAACACGTGTGTTTATGGGCTTAGGAGAGGTGCACAAGTGCTAAGTTTACCTTAAATATGCTTTTTGTACACTTCTGTGCAAACTGTGAAGCACAGGCTTGTCTAGCCCATTTTTAGGGTTTTGCCAAAATCACTTCATTGAAGCTGAGTCTTATAAGCCAAAGGATGCTTATAATGTGTTACAGGTGTTTTTAAATTATTTTTGGTGGTTCATCCTCAAAATGTTTTCAGAGTGTCCTTTAAAGAAATGTGGGGTTTGATGCCACTTGAAGCTGATTTTCTTAAAAATGTATTTACACACCTGGAATTCACGAGGAATAGTGAAATAGTGAAAGAACATGAACTGAATGATTGGGTTGCCGAAAGTGTCTTCTCTTTGCAAAGTATTTATTCTTGATCTGTAGAGTTTTTGGGACAAGAGCATTTCAGAAGCCTGGAATGATGAGCTCTTGTGTTTGATTTATTCTTTGGTTGTGTGAAGAGCTAAAGAAGAAACTTGAGGTGGCTGGTGACTGTGTGTGAAGAATTACCGTGAAAATTGTATCTTCCATTTCCATCTGCTGTGTGAAGATAGTAGAAGACACCAGCATTCATTTAAATAGATGTTACTGAGCAACTTTATTATAAGGTTGCAGAATGTAGTCAATTTACTAAACGCCAAGAAACATGTTTGCTAAAATAGGCATGACTGATGAGATCACAAGTAGCAACCATTTAACATGAAGTGGAAGTATGTTGAGGTAGAGCAGTCTGAAAATCAAAACAGATACCAGGAGCTGAGATAAAAGAACCAGGGCAAGGAGGACGCAGCCTTATTAATTGTCACTTTTTTAAAAAAGCCCAACAAATGGCACTTTTCTTGATTCTTTTACCTTTTCACTGAAATGAACCAATCTTGTTGAGGAAGCAGTGAGCTGTTAGTAAGAAAGTTGAAAAAGCTGGTTTTTTTTTTTTCTATTCAAACTGGTACACATGTAAGACTACATAGTAATGTGGGGTTGGATGGTGTAGAGCTGAGACTAACAAAGAAAGCCAACAGAAACCCCCATGGAGTAAATGTAGGTGATTGGTACACTGTTAATAGCATCTCCATTGCAGTTTTACAGATAAAGGAAAATGTGGAAAAAGCCCTAAGTGTCAGTGTCACAAGAAGCCTGACAGGCAGAAGGATAGTGTTTTAATTTATTGATTCATTTTACACCCCCCTTGAATTATGCACATTAATAGTGTTTTAATGAATTGCTAATCTAAAACAGTGCTCAGTGTTTGTGACCAAACATGTCTGAGTGCTGCCTTTGTTCCTGAAAAACCAGCTACTACACATGGCTTCTTGATGTCGTGTTGAATGCTACATTTCTTTTACCTTCTTGGAGAACAAATAATTTTGTGTGTGTGTTCTTTTCTTCCCCCTCCCCCTTGTTTATTTGTTTCGATTTGTTGTTTGTTTTATTTGTCATTGTTTTGTTATGTGACATTTTTCGTTTGTTTCTTTGGTGTATTTTGTTTGTTTTGTTTGGGTTTTTTGAGAATCATTGAGCTATATCTGCCATAGAAATAGGAAGCACCTGACAGAAAATCTAAGCTCAGAGGAATTGTGAATTTAGGCTTGTCTGCAACTGTTCAGGGGACATGTGAAATAAGCCAGTGGTAACAGGCTGTTGTAGGAGCAAATTAGGGGACTCTTTTAAAGCATGAAAATAGGCAGTAAGTGTAAGTGAAGTCAAGGAGAAAAGAAATCTTGAATATTACATGATTGAGGCTTTTAGGAGACTTCTTTGTATTTTGATTCCACTGCTTAAGTGCAAGAGAGGTTGCATACACTCCTGTTCAGAACAGCTGTGTCTGGATTATGTCTGATAATCTTCTCTTGGCATAGTTTGCTTTATTAGTTTGCATTTAGTGTTGTATTTGTGAAAATAGCACACATTAAATAAAACTAATCCCAGGGAAGCAGTCTAGTTTTTCACATCAGTCTTGCATTGTTAACTTTCTTGCTTTCTCTTGTAACTGTTGATTTTACCTGACATCTCAACTAGATAAAATTTCTTTTCCTGATCTTTCCTGTTTCCTGACTTGGAGATGGGAATAACTGCTGTCTCAGCACAGCTTGCAGAGGTCATAGCAAAAGGGACCCTGCTGAAGCTGGATCACCCCCTCACTGCCTCTGTTTGTCATTGTCCTGACATATACTTCATGCCTTTTCACTTGCTCACTTTTATTGCATCCTACTTCGTCCCAAGCCCTTGCTATCTCAAGACTGATGGTTCCCTTCTAGTTTTTCTCCTCTCTGCTTCATAGCAGCTTAAGCTGTGTCTTCACTGTCACTGTATTCCAAACTGCTTGACCTGCCTGGTCCACCTGATAATTATAATGCCAAGGATGTTGGCAGTGAGGTTCTTCCCTCATCCCTGTGCATTGTACCTGACTTAGTCCCATGAGGGCAGAGTGCTTTTGGGTAGTGTGCTTTTATCTTGAGGCCTGATACACAGTATCTGTGTGAGATTTGGCTGCCACTTACCTGGGAGAATGACTTGGGTGAACTCTTGCACTCTAGAATTTCAAGTCGGCTGCTGTGTGAAATGACGCTGTCTGGAGGTTAGGAATTATAGGTTTTTGTTTGCCTAATGTTTATCTTGTGGCTGCTCTGAAGAATTAGAAGTGCTTGTGACATTTTTGCCAAAACAGCTGGAGTGTTGGAATACTATTCAGAGAACTTAACATCCATCCCTGTATTGCCAGCAAAATTTGAGTTCCAGGACTGAATTGAACCTTGTTGACATCCAAGTGAAAGAAAGAAAATCGAAATGGATGTTAATAATAACAGAAATGAAAACGTGTTCAATCTTATGGAGTACTTAGAAATACCTATACCTACAACTGTCAGGAATGGCTCTTTAAAGGATTTTTCCCCACCTTGATGTAATGGCCTCAACTTACCTCAGTGTTCTGTTTAAGACTGAAAGCAGTGCCTCCAGCTTTCTGTTGTGACACTATTCTAAAATGGTTGTAGAATTGAAAAAAAAAAACAAACCCTACCCATCTTTTTGTAGGTTAAAATGATGAAGAAGAGAATTGGACATTAAAAGTCTTAGCAGAAACGCAAGGTTATAACAATAGGGTATTAAAATAACAAAATGATTCATTTAGAATTTGCTGTGTGACTATTATGAACGCCATTTCTCTAGCTGTCCTTAGTCAGGGAGCTGCCAGTGTAGGTAGTGTTGGAACAAAATGAAGTGCATTAGAAATTTGGGTAATAAGACTAAGATAGAAGTGTTCTCTACTAAAAGAGCATTTTTGTGTTGAGAGTTACGTTTGAGGTTTATAAAGCTGTAATTGAAGAGAACTTTTAAGATTTCTAGCTTTTTCTGTTGTTCAGTAAACCTGCAAACTATGTTTGGCTTTAATGCACGGGTGATCATTTGATTTCCTGTTTAAAATCCTCACTCAGCTTTGGGCACTGTTTCTGCAAGTTTCAACAACCAGTGTGGAATCAACTCTTTTTAGGTATTTAGGGAACTATGAACTACGTGAAACTGCCCTATATTTCTCAGTGGGATGAAGGAAAGATACAGATCTGCTTCCTGAATTTGAATAGTTCCTTGTGCTTCCTTCTCGCTCTCATGGTGTACTCTGAGCTGGCTCCTTCGGTCTGGGATCTGCCAGTCCTCACTTGTTAAAGTTGTTTTTAGCATACTCTTTTAATATGCAATAAAGTTCTGTGTTTAATCTAAATGCTGAAAGAACCTAATTTCAAACTCTAACAGTCCAATATCTAGTGGCAGCTTACACAGCAGCATTGAAAGTCCAGGCAAATTAAACTGCTTTTTAAAATCCAGGACGTTATTTCAAGTACTTGAAAGCATGTGAAATGTGTATGTCTGATGGCAAATCATCTTCCTATAAATTTCCTTTGAAATTTCTTCCTGCATATTTTTCTGTGCCTTGTGGTCAAATTTTACTGGGTGTTTTGAAAAATACTTTAATCACTCGGTAAATGTTTCTTTTTGCTGCTCTTCCAAGAGATCTTGAACTGGAGGGATGTGTCTAATAACTCTTTCTCTGTTGCTTTTTCATTCTGATAATTCCCTGTGTAGTCTTGCAAACAAATTTGGGGCTGCTTTGAAAGTGTGTAGGGTTTTCACTAACTCTGCCTTTTTCTTAGGTTAGAGCTAACTGGTTAATACCTGGCATTTTCTTGGTGTGGAAGTGAATGTAAGCAGCTTGCTGGTCTTGCCTCTTGTTTGACAGAATGATTTCTGGAGTCAGGGGTTTAAAAGTGTTCTCTGTAGCACTTGAATTTGCTTTTCTTTGCCGCCTTTATTTTCTGACCTTATTTCAAAAGTTTGTGTAGTAGTGAAAATTGCATTTGATATTGTGTTGATCTCATCATTGTTAAATAGAGAACTAAAATCTGCTTTACTCGTATTGTTGGTGTGTGCTTATCTGTGCCCACTTTAACCATGTTTGCCAAGAGCTTTGCTAAAGTGATGTTTTGCTTGTATACTATCACCTGTAAAACTTGGCAGATGCTTTCTATGATACAGATTCTGAATCCATGGGTATATCCTGGGCGTTTGGACCAGCTCTCTGCATTTAGCAGGATTTCAGATGGATTTTCTTTTCTCTTAGGTCCTCCTTATACCTGACTAGGCTGCTGTGCATAATTCTGCATTTATTATTTGCCTTTTGACTGGCTTCTGTGTCCTGGTTTTGTGTAAATGGCAAATGCCCAGTTGAAGAGTAAAATATGGCAGGCATTTGGAACAGGAAACACCACTGATCAGGGCCAGCCTCTCAAGTGGCTATCTATTAATGTTTCACTGGATACCCACCATAGTATGTCGTTTTACACTTTATTGAGACAATGTTCTACCCTCAGTAAGTTGTGTGTCTCAAAAAAGTCCACGTGTGTACAGTATGGATCAGTCTTTCCAGGTCGGTGCTGAATAGCAGGCATCTTATTTTTCCAGAACTTTAACTCCTTAGGCATTTCAGACATTTGTCTGGAGTGCTTAGTGGTCTGTAGGTACCTGATCTCCTATAGGTGTGCTCTGAGTGTCACCTTGGGTGTCATACTCTGCTCTTCCTGGAGTCTCTTTTCTAATCTTTCTGGATTCATTTAAAACAAAGGTCACGGGGCTACAGACTACTTCAATGACATGCAAGTTGCAGTTTTCTAGACCTTCTGATTTTTAGTACTTGCACATTGAATATTTAACATTATCTTCACTTGCCATGGGCTGGAAAATACCTGATATCGCAGGTGCTTGCTTCTTCCTGAGCATGGGGCAAATGTTTATGGGATGCTTAATGCTTTTTCACCATTAGCAGTTAAATCAGCTGATGAGTTCGGAGGGCAATATCCTTGTTGGTGTTTTGTCTCTATTCAGGTTTTTTTGTTAAGTTTAACTCCCTAGCTTTTCTCTGCATTTAAATTCCTACGTCTTGGGCCACACAACCTATGTCAATACAGTTTATTTCTTGTATTTTACCATGGCTTCATAGCTCTTTGAGGTGGAGTTCAGCTGTCCTTCTTGCTTGAGGATTTGTGTCTTTTTGGTCCCCTGGAAAATACCTAATAAATGGTTCTGGAATCTGACAGTTTTGATTCATATTTATTCTTCTCAGTCAATTGGTAGTAATTACTCCCAGCTTTAGGAAATTAACTCTCTCTGGAATGTCCCTCGTGTATTGATAGAGATTGTTTTTGGACAGGTCATGTGGTATTTGATTTGATCACAGTTATTGCAGGTAACTGTTAAATAATTGTTTTGTAGAAGAAAATTGGAGTGGTGATCCAAAAAAGTTTTCCTGCTGCTTAAAAGTTATTGAGTTGGAATGCTGTTTGCAAGTTTTGAAAGAACTGAAGAAGTACTGGCAGGCATATGAGCTCTTCAGCATTTCTCTGTTTAACTGTCTTTATATTAATGCTGTCTTCTATGATGAGCAGATTTCAGCTAAATACATTCTGAAATACATTATCTGCATCTATATGTCTATTTCAGCTGGGAATAAAGCTTCAAGTCTAATCCAGATTTTAAAAAAAAACGTTAGACTAAGAAATCTCTGGTTGATAATTTCATGAAAAGGTGCAAATGTGATTTACTTGGTGCATCGTGAACAGCTAAGACATCTCTTTCACCAGGTTTTCAAAACAGATTTCTTGCTGTTCTTTTAAGTTATTTTTCCCATTACGAACGTTGAATGATTGAATAATTACACTTCAAAATGACAAAATGTTGAGTACCTACAGGTCTTAGCAGCCTTTCGTTTCTTGTGTAGCATGGAGTGCAAGGGACCAGCTGTGGCTAGAGGATCAGGTTAGATGATGAGAAGTCCTCAGCATGGATGAGGACTTTTGACTGATGCTGGTTGAACTTACTAAGCCCTGTATTGTGTCCTGGATTCATGTCCTGCTGCTGTGGAAAGTGGCAAGGAATCGGAGCGCAGTACTGGCAGGTATGCTGCCTCTCTGATGGCTAGGTGTGGGCATCCTAAAAATGAAAGAGAGTGCTGCCAGCTAATGGTTGTGACGTTGTTTATGTTCCCTTTGGCATACTGCTCTCTAGTGCATGTTCATCCTTCTGTCAGATGAGCTGGGGTGGGATTTGGACAGAACTGTATGGGAGGTGGGTCCATGCATTCAACATGGAAGAATATGCTGAGAGAAGTTCAGTTCATGGAAACCCTGTGCTGAGAGAAAATTAAACTGGGGCAGTGTCAGGTATGAATAAATGTTGCCTGCTTTGTTTGCAAGATTTACTTTTGCTGCCCACACCAAAATTTGTAAAAATCTTAAAATTGCTGGACAGGGTGCATGGGGTGGGAACTGTGTTAAAGGAATTAAAAATCCTGGTTTTGTTCCCTTTTGGATTGCCTGCATCTGGGGAGCTAGAGCATTAAAAAATATATGGAAGGTATGGTGTTTCAATGGTTTTGTGTTGACTCAATTTCTTGATGCTCTTCCCTGCAGTTGAACATAGTGTTCAAGGAAAGTTTATAGGAAAGTAAATTGGACTGGGATGTCTTGTCTGATGAAGGATAAGAGGAGGTGTCTTGTTCAAAATAATCTCTAGCCTAAAACTGAGTTTTAGGCGAGTTTGAAAAGAAATTTGGCTTCAAGCCTTGATCGTGTCCCTTTAAGGAATACTGGTTTTAACCTTATTACTTAAAGCTCTTGTGACTTAACTCTCTTAAATCTTTACAACCTAAATGCTCTGCTAAACAGGCTCCAACATTCCCACCATGGAGACCTAATTATTAGGTATAAAATAACTGCAGAATTATGTTTCTGAGTATTGGCATACTTTCGTTTTCTCTGCTCAAGCCAATGTAGTAATACTCAGCTTTAAAAACATCATTAAAAATAAAAATAACATGCTTTTTCCCTTCACTTTTGGGTTGCTGCTCTGTTCAGACAAAATCTGCACCATATAACTAACCTGCTGTTGTCTTTGTTGGCATGTGCTGAAAGGATTTTGGATTTGGAGCTAAGTGTGGTGGCCCATGAAAGCCTTCACTTTTTCTGAGCTGTTGTGGCAGCACAATGCTGCAGTCCATATGCCAGGAATTCAGGCGTGCTTGGATAAGGCAAAGGGAACTGTGAAGGAACTGCATCACCTGGAATCTGTACTGAAGGATATGTAGGGCTTTTGTCCAGTGTCATTACCAAACTCCGTTTTTCTCAATCCTTAAGTACTGGAAGGGCAAGGAGTACAACTTTCATAATAGCTTCTCCAATCTAAGGAAAGGCCCACCAACTTCTGCTGTTCTGATGCTAAAGGTAGTAAACCACTTCAGCATGAAAAGCAGAAATTTGTCACATATGATAATCAACATAAAGCTGATGAATATATAAATACTGAATTTCTAGACAGAAACCTATTACAGACGTTTTCTTTTCCTAAAGACTTGTATAAACTTCAGAACAGGTTATCAGAAAACGTCCAGGGACTTCAGATTTTCAGTACCTGTGATTATTCACTCGTAGTTATCACACACTCTTCTGTTCCAACAACCTCAGTCCTTTGCAAACAAAGTCCTTGTGGAGTGTTACGGCTGCAATTACACACTGGAGAGCTACAAACCCTTGTTGTGGAAATCTTCAGTAATTGTTTCTTCCTATAGGGCCAGGTGTACCAGACACATGGTGCGCCAAGGTACTTTGTCAGCTTTGTGTGAGGAAGGAATTTGACTGCTGAGTAAACTATTACACACATTGTAGAAAATCATTGTTCCTCTTTTGTTCCTCTTCCAAATTTCATGTGTTCCCCTTCGTCAAGATTTCTTTAAAGGCAAGCAGGTGGTGTTCTTCAGGAGATTGTTTGGCCTCTTCATGCTTCATGTGGCTTGTCTTTGAGAGTCAGAGAGGTCATAAATTACAAGAAAACTGTGATTGCCTTTGTTTTTGGATTTGGGATTTCTAACCTTACTAAAATCATAATGCCACTTTGTAGACCAATAAAGTCATGGTTTCAAATGAAATTCTCCATATTTTGTGGTTCAGACATCCCCCAACCTTGAGCTCCTGATCTGAACCTAAACTTGTAGTGCGTGACTTGAATTTGGCATGCAGCCTGGATATGCATTGGTAGGGAGGGAAAAATGGACATGAAACAGTAGTTTTATCTCAGTCTTTCCTACCTGGTATAACTTGCTGCATGTGCAGAATTTTATTAGATTTTGACCTATCAAATTAAGTAAGTGGAGTCTGTGTATGCTCCATTTTAGTAGGAGATTTTTTGAGATTAACTACTTAGAAACTCCATAGTTATAAGGCCAGAATGGATTGTTGTAATCATCTAATATGACCCTCTGCAGTACATAGTATTTTTTAAATACAACCACCTAGAGTCTAACAGAAAAAGATCAGATTCTGAACGAAAATTGATGAAGGATTTTCTACGGTTCTTGGCAACTTTATGTTGATTATCACATGTGATGAATTTCTGCTTTTTATGCTGAAGTGGTTTACTGGCTTCAGCATCAGAACGTCAAAATCTGGTGTGCCTTTCCTTAAGTTGGAGAAGCTATTATGAAATTTGTACTCCTTGCCCTTTTAAGGATTGGGAAAACGGAGTTTGGTAATGTCTGTTACTTGAGTAGGGGTAAGTCAATGTTATATTATGAGTAATCTGACAAGTGTTTACATATTTTTCCATGGCTAAAAAGAGATCAAGACTTGCCATGATCTAGTAAGTCACTTTCTTTTTTGTTATGTGTACACTTTTATTATGTTGTTTTGTTATGTTACACTTTTGCTAGGTGGGAAGAGTGTGGTTTAGCAGAGCTTGACCGATAGACCTTTTACTTCTGTTGTAAACTTGAGTTTGAAGTTACTGTTCTGTATAAACCTGACACTTCAGTCAAAGATGTAGAAACGTGTTCAGGCTGTATTGGAGGAGAGTAGCACGTGACAGAAGTTTGGATATATCTGAGTTAACCCTGTGCACGCTCCAGGGGGCCTGCATTGTATATTTCTTTTCCTTCATAGAATGTCAGGGAAGAGCTGGTGCTGCAGATGAAGTGGGGGTTACCCGATACAGAAATTATAAGTGCTAAAGTTATATGAAGTAAACAATGTAAAACATTGGAATTAGTAGCGTTGAGTTAGTTTTCCTAGAAGGTGCAAACGCATTTGTGTTACAAAGCAAAATGGGAAGCTTGTGGCTAAAGTGGTGGGAAGGGGGCTGTTAGTTTAGAACTCAGAACTAGCCCCCAAAAGTTTAGCAGGAGTCATGATGAGTGGGGGTTATGAGGGAAACAGAGATGTTGGAAGGGCTGTCCTACTCTAGAAAGAGAGGAATAGAGGTGACTGGGAAAATTCCACTGTGGTTTGGTGATGCAAAATTGTAAAGCAGCATTAGTGTGGATAAAAGAGAACCAGCTGGGCTGAAATTGCTTTGGGAAGAGCTGATAAGAGATTTTGCTGTGATAGCAGAAGAGATCTACTGCACGTAGTCCAGGATTTAAATGTGGGTAAAAATCTCGTAACATGGTTAGAGCAAAGTATTTCTTGGTATTCTCATTGTGAAAGACTGACTCCCCACATCAGAGAATATATGCTGTTGGTCATGGCTGGGGTACAGGGAGCTGTGTTATCTGACAGTTTCACTGTCAGGCAGTGACTAAAGCCATAAAATTGATGGAGTGAACTGTAGATGTGATTTTTAGAGGCACATAAGATGCTTCAGGGAAGTTGGACATGGATGTGAACTTGGTTTGAATGATCACAACTGAAACTAAGTTAAGGTAAACAGATGAACATGTAGGTTAGCAATTGTCAAGCCTCCAGGGAAGCTGAAGAAGCTTTTTGGTGAAATGAGGTGGTTGGATACAGAGGAGGGCATGAAATTCAGGGAAGCTACAGGGGTAAATATTAGCATCTCAAATAACAGAAAAAGCTCCACCTAGGAAATTACCCCAGAGCTGATGATTCACCTGTTCATTACGTCAGGATATGCTGAGCAAACAGAGAACCTCTGAGAGGTGTGGGCAAAAAAACAGTTCATGGAGGAAGATTTATGTTGAGGATCAGGAAGTCCAGTGCTAAGGCAGGGGCTTCCACTTCAGCAGACAAGGTGGCATCTTGAAAATGGTAGTAAAACAGGTAACAGAAGGTGCTATGGCCACACAGAAAGATGAAACAGCCAGCCTCCACAGGGTGAGGAAGCAGACTTCTGTGCATGGGGACAGAGACTTGTGTAAAGATGGGCTGGGTTTGGACTCCTATGAAACGGAAAATGATGCACAAGGGTAGGAGGAAAAAATTTATTATCCTGCATTTGAGCCTGGTAGTCTGTATCCCAGAGTGCTGAAACATGCAACATTTAAAATCTGAACTCTGCCAGCAAAAGTTTAACTATGGCTGCAAACAAGCAGTGTCATTGCCTAACAGGAGAGGAATAGACATTGTTTTTGTGGATAGGCAGGAAGATAAAGGAGATGAGTGATAAATGTAGGTAAATATGGATCTTGACTTCAAAAGCAGGCAGGACCATGACAATATGGAAAGTTTAAAATAAATTGTTAGGAGAGAATAGTAAAAAATTTATAGATAAGTGGAAGCAAAATGGAAGGGTATGAAATGTGTATGGTATGAAATGTGACACAGGTTAGCGAGAGGAAGATTGTTCTGGGCTAGCTTCTTGTTTCTAGGTGAAAGCATGCATCTATTTGTACTTCTGTAATATCTCTCAAATCCTACAGCAGACTTCTTTATAAAGAAAGTTGGAATTGGCAAAAGACTTGTAAAGAGTATAAGGAGCTGGCTGTAGCAGAAGCTAGTAATGTTGCTAAGACTAGTGGGTGAAGCAGATAGGTGTCTTCTACTTGTGTCATGGCAAGAAAGAATACAAAAGTGCGTCAAAGCCGTTCTTAAGGAAAGTCCTAATTACATAGTAAATTTTGAAGCAAATAAGTATATTGTGGGAAGGACTCAGTGACCCCTGAGGAGAGTGAGAATGAAAATGAGTTGATGTTCTGTAAAAAAACTATACACTTGTAGGCAAATGACAAGCATTGCTGAGAGATGTGAAACTTAGTGAAAGTAGAGGTGTTAGGGAGTCTTTGTGTCTGCACCATGCTTGTAAACAGAAGCTGATGGGATCTGTGACTTGTGTCCATTAAAAACAACAGGAAATTAAACATGGAGTGAGAAAAAATATGGAGAGGGGGAATAGTGTTGACATAAGATACAGAAGGTATACATATGCCATTAATTAAAGTGTTGGGTGGAAGTTAGGAATGATTTTGAATGGTGTAAGTGGTCCAGGTGTTGGGAGAAGCAGCATTAGAGTTGGTGATCCCAAAGGATCCTTCCAGTCTTGTGGTCCTCACTGCACTAACTTTATTGTGATGTGAGTTACTGTTCCGACAACTAATTGCTATAGACAAACTGTATATTAAGGTAAAAAATTGATGTATCATCTTCCTTATTTGTAAATGTTAGCAATAAGGAAAAGAACCTACATGTGAAGGAACTTGCTCATACTCATTTTTTACCTAAGGCTGTTTATTTTGGTTAATGGTTTTGATTCTTACTTGGTGGATTTTCACCTTATGTTTTATGGAGGTCCAAATGTAAGCAAGGACCATGGCTTTCAGGAGAATAGTCTTGGGCACACTCCTTGTCAGTAGTAAGACTTTCTTATAATCCAGTTCTTTGAATACATGCTATTACAAAACAAAAGTATTGGCAGGTGAGTGCTAATGTGTTTGTGAGGCTCAGCTCTTTCAGATGGCAATCTGAACTGTCCTGTTTCTGCAATTTGTCAGTGTCCTCCAGGAGCCAGTACTGTTTGAGCAGTTTGTGAATGTGAAGATTAAACTCAGACTTCCAAAGGTATAGTTTGCCAGCAGTGTTTTGTTATTAGGTCTGCTGTTCCTGTCTGGAATCTAATTCAGTTACACCTTAACTCATACCCTAACAAGTTCCTTTTCTTTTTCTTAATTCTCACAGTGAAACTCATTTCTGTCTCTTAGATATTAATATTTTGTCTTGTTTGTGAAGCCAAACAGGTAACTATCAAGTAACATAACAACAAAATTTTATTAATATTTTAGTTAAAAATATTTTTGATGCTAGATCAATCTTCCTTCATTATTTGGTGTGGAAAACACAGGTGCTGTTTTTCCTGGAAGCTTGTAATTTACTGTAGCATGGTGGGATGTTTTTGCTTAAAAAAATAAATACAAAAACTTACTGAATCCACCAAAATGTGCTGTTGCTTTTTTTTTGAGTTTCTCTTTTGGTGAATATGCTAGACCTCTGAAGTTGAACAGTGGTATTTGTTAATACCATTTTTTTATCTTGGTGCCTTTCAGGACAAGGTTGTGCTCAGTCCTGCTTGACAAGGAGCCATGTTCCAGTTGGCTGAGTGCTTGCAATCCTGTAACTTAAATCGAAACTACCAGAAAATAGACCAAGGCTGTGATTAGGAGGCAATCACTACTGGTGTGGTTAGTCAGCAACTCTTTTTCAGGGTGCATCTTGTTTACACTAAGTCTGAACAGGGAGTGTAGAAACCTGAGTCACTGGGGAGACTGTTCAGGTGACTTCTGTTGACAGGAGAAAAGCACACGCCAAAGGACAAGCACACAAGTGTTTTTGTTCTGTCATTTCTGCTCTTCCCTCTGTGGTACCACAGTATTTGTGTCTTCTAGCAGCTGTTACCTTGGCTGTGACCAGGCTGTGTGATTTGACCCAGTAACTCTGGCAAGATTGTAATAATTTAAGTGGCCTTTACCTCTGCGTACAACATCTGAGCAGAAGCTGCCTGTGCTCTGTGCCTTGGAAGAAATCTGCAGAGAAATGTATATTTTTTCAAAATAAGTACACCCACCCCCCTCAAACCTGAAGAAGCCAATTTCTTCATTCATTTGGTTTCTGAATTACTGTTAACGGGTTTTTGTTATGTGTGGAGTTTTAAATTAATTCCTATATTTGCCCTTTGTTTTTTTTCCCTTCCACTGACGCTTTTATTATAAACTAGTTGAGCTGTTGCTTTGTCATCAAAGTCAGTTTACCAGCTCAGACTGGCTCCTAGCAGACTTGATACATTATCAGTCTGTCTCTTTTCCTGCCTTCTGGTGCAAGGATATGGCTTTCATTATGTGTATTTCCTTAGTCTTTGGCAGCTGGAAGCATATGTGAGTTGCAGTCTGTTTTGTGTAAAATCAAGCAGTGTGGGTTTTGTTCCCCTAATCAATTAAGGCATTTCCAGTAACTTAAAAAAATATATTTCTGCCACTAACTTAAAATAATGTATTTCTGAATCTTGCAGAATTTTAAAGAAGGGCATATTATGCCACTGAAAATTGGAAGCCTCCTTTACTGCTCTGTCCAGCAATGTGTGTATGTTTAAAAATTCTGTAAGATTTGGTGGATGTTTATTTTTTTTTCCATGATGAAGCACAGATTCAGGAGTAGGGGGCTGTTTTTTCTGATCATAAAACAGTTAAAAGTTCAGGAGAAATCTGTAACCTGTAGGGAACCCCTTAAGGCAAAGTGACTGAAGCACAGTGTAACAGAATGCATCTTCTGAGAGAGTCGGGCACACAATAACTTGCTCTGGTACACTGCACCCAAGCTGCTTTTTGACTAATAATATTAAGGCTGCAGGAGAATATTGGAGAGGCGTGGCAGCTTGGATTACTGTTTAGTTCACCTCTTGGTTGGGGAACCAGGTCGCCTGACAGAGCTGTCTGTGTTGCCAGCGTCAGGAGGATTAACCTCTTATAATCTCTGTGATTTGAATAAGAGATTTTGTTCCTGTCCTCACTGCTCAGTTCAAAGCAGCTGCTGAGCAGAAACTTTGGTGGATCTTCAGAAATGTGTCTCTGTTCATCAGCCAAAAAAGAAATAAATAGATGTTGCAAGGATTTCTCCTAGCTGTGCTTTTTAGCAACTGATTTAATTGTTTGTAGGGTAAATGTATATAGGTGGATTTAGCCGTTGTCTGGAATCAGGGAAGTTGGCTAAATCCTCAGTTTCCTTTTTGTTTGCAAGGTGTTGTATTACACAAATAGTATCAAATCACGCCCTGCTTCCCCAGCTCCTTGAAGAGCAAACTTGGGACAAAAGCAGAGTCTTGTAAGCACATCATAACAAAACTTCAGTCTCTGTTTGTTTTCCCACTTCTCAAGAGAAGTATAACTGATCCCAACCAATCAATTGGAGGTGATGCTCACCTGCCTGAGCTAGGTCAGGCCAAAGCTAGGAGGGATTACTCAGTCAGCTAAGGTGTATGTGTTTGCCCTTAAGGACTGGTGGTGGTAGTAATAAGGTACTTAGCTCTCTGCTTCGAACCCCACAAAATTTGAAGGATTTTCTTTTGTGTATTGTGCTTGGGGGGAGGCTCTCCAATTTTAAAAAAGCCATACTCTGTTTGCTGTGTTAAACAGGTAGCAAAACATCTTGCCTTGCTTTGATAGCCCCTTTCTTCTTGACGCGGAGCAGTATGGGTTTGCTTGTGTTGTCTACTTTAAAACATGCGGTACTGCTGTCAAGTCAACAAATATGTATAGCAAAAAGGCTGAACTGTGAAATAAGGTGTCTGAAGCATGTATTCCCTCTTGCTTTTGAAGAAATACCGAAGTGGAATTCACCTGAAATTGCTGGCACCCTTCAGCATTGATTATGTTGGTGATGAAGGAGGTTTGGTGGTAGAATAGGCTGTATGAAACTACTTTCAAAAATGTCACCTCTGGGTCCTAATTCTAGGGGCGTATCAATTTGTAGAGTAGGTGCTGCTGTATCATCATGTCATGCTCTTTTCTTGTAATTGTCTAGATGTTTATATGGATAAGATAGAGGCTAATGGGCTTGTTCTGCAGCCCTCACTCTCATTATACGGTTTCTCTCAGTACAAACTCCTGCTGAAGGGGTGGAAGGAGCCCCTTGGTCTGCAGGGCAGAAGACATCTGGCTGGGGACCCAAATGCAAGATGTCATTGATGTCGAAGTGCTTTTTGGGAACTCTAGCACCTAATTTGAGCAGTGAGACTGTCAGACTTACTGAAACAACTGATGTTTTGGGAGCAGTGAATTACAAATCTCACAGTCATTGTCATGGTGCTGGTAGGGGGGGAGAGGCAGTAACTGGAAGGCAAACATCTGAGACAGCAAAAAAGGTCTCTATGGCACCTTGCTTGTCAATATTCTTGTGTTATTTGGTTGTGGTTCTTTGAGGAGAAATAGGACTGACACTTCAGAGCCTTTTCTTGGTGAAGAAAACCATCTGAAGATAGTTTGAATGCTCCACTATGTCTCAGAGCATGGGCCTTTGGCTCAGGCAAGTGGCTGTTGAGGTGACAGCTAGGACCAACTTGAAATTTCAGGTAGATATTAACATGTCTGTGGGAACGTTATGAAGGAGCAAAGCACAATTCTGAATAAGCATCTGAGGATGCTGGCTCTTGCCTCGCTAGAATTAACTTGTCAGTTTGCACTGAGATCGTGATTGTTGCCATATAAGTTGGAAAGGTGAGTAATGAGGTAAAGGGCTCTCTGCAGAGCAGCATGCAGGCTGGAGGCACCTTGTACTCCAGCACTGGCTGTGGGGCTCTTGAGAGCTGGAGAAAACACTTTCTGCACAGTCTTGAAGGACAATAATGAGATGCATTGTGTAGAGGAAAGATTTTTGTCTGGGCACTGGGAGGCTGTCAGTTCAGCAAGTCCCAAAGCAGACAGAAGATGCCTTATAATTCTCCATTATTGTTGTAATTACCTGAAAGATGACTTGAACTCAGGGGGTCGTCTGTTTGGTGCTGGTTGGAGAAGTGTCCTGAGACTACCTGCCCGCCAGCTGAACTGAGGGACCATGCAAGCAGGAGAAAGGGAGTTAGATACACTCAGAGCATGGAAGAGCATCTGCAGTGATGGGAATTTCTGGAAGAGTGTTCTGGTGTTGGGAATTCCACTCCTCAGCTGCCACCTCCTCCTTCTCTCTCCTGCTCAGCATTTCACCACATGAGCTGCTTGGACATAGAAGCTTCTGCACTTTTTCTGGTTCCAAGTATATTTCACGTAAAAACCGGAAAATATTTAATGGGCTGTTGATGCTCTGGATTCACTGGTGTTGCAGATGTGTTTCAGGCGGTTGTAAAGTTCAAGACCTGCATGTTCCTAGTTTCTTTACTGCTTCCAGCATCTGATTCTAGCTTTCTTGGCTGGTATGGCTCATGAATACACTTTTTTTTTTCCCACTCCTGGACAGAAAAAACAATGTCAGTAAAATCAATGTGTTTACTTAAAGGTTCAGAGATGAGGGTACTTCTGGGTTTTGGGACCTGTTGTTCTGTGAATCTCCTCCCTCCCTTCCTCTCTGTGAACCCTGTCGTAGTTGCTCTACTTTAAATATTGTTTTCAAACCAACAAACAACTGCCTGACCTTGCATCCTGATGCTACTTTCCTGAGAAATGCTGTGTAAGAATTTGGAAGAGCAATCTGATGTCTACATAACGGAAGGGATCAGTTGCAGACCTCATTAGTTTTTGTTTTGCATTTAGTCCCCTGTCACAGTTGCCTTCTACAAGTTGCATACATAGCTTAAGTTCCATTTTTCCTGTTCTGTAGTTCCCTAGTAAAATTCAGTTTGTGTTTGAGATACATTTCATTTTTCTGTCCAAAACAGTTCACAACTGCAATCCCTGTATCTTTTGCAGCACCTTTTTTTTTTTTTTTTTAAATTTCAGTACTGTTTTCTTCACCTGTGAATTTCTGTCGGTGAAATAGTTCAAGGAGTATTTCAGGCAGGTGAGTTCTTGAGCTACGCAGCGAAAAGAATATGTATGAAACCCTTCAGTTCCAGAAGTTGAAAATTTGTGTGATGTTAAGTCAGTGTGTCAAGTCAGATCTGGTAACAGATTAACCTGTAAACAAGACCCAGATGTGTCTCTTAAGTGCCTAAATCTGTTTTGTCATTGAAAGTGTTTAGAAGTCTACTTGCATTAACTGCCTAGTACATTAAACCAGAGTGGAAGGTAAATTGTCACTCCTGTTGTATGAAATACCTTTTAGAGAAGTAGAACCCTAGCTCTTGACAAAGGATTTGCAAACTTTATCTGCTCCTCCTGTATACTGTGAGAATATGGGGAGTATGTACAAATACCAGAAAGGGTTTCTTACACTATTTTAAAATTTGTTCTGTTTATGTTATCTAGTAACTTCGGTAGGGATGGAAGAATTGGAATGCTACAATGTGAGCTGAGCTGTGCTGTACAAATTTACAAAGTTACATGCAAAAGCTGAGTTGAAAAGTGACAATATTTGCAGAAGGTATGAAATTACCTGCTTCACTGATGGGATCAGGCTGGATGGTTGTGCAAAATAGTTTTATGTATCTTTCATTTTATAACTGGATCAGCACAGTGTATTAACTGTGGGTTTCCTCAGGTTTGTGTAAGTTTGCCATCATATTTCCTGCAAGCTCACCCAAGTTTATGTGCCTGAAATACTGGGGAATAGTCCAGATATCCAGTCACTGTGCCACGTTGCTCTGATGTTCATGGGCTATGGCAGTACTAGAGATTCAGACAAGACTACAATATATAGCTTTTACATATAAAAGCTAGGCATTTTCTGCTTTGGTTTCAATACTTGGCTCACTAAAGTTCATCCCATTCAAGTGAAAATTCTGGCAATAAACAAATGTTGAGGTCAAGTTTAGTAACCAGAAACAGGCAGCAATATCCCCATGGGACTTAGCTGTGAGCCCCAAGTTGTGGAGTGTCTGGACTACGGAGGGGAGAAAGCGGGGTGCTGTCTTCTGCAGGTTGTGACTCTTGTGTGCCTGAAAGGCCTGGATCTTAATTGACCAGGGAATTTACAGAGGAGCAGGAGAACATTTAGTGAGGTTTGGCAGTGTGGGGGAGTCACTGGGATGTGTACATTATGTAGTGCTTTCCTGGAAATCCTCTATGAAAATGGTGGTGAACCTTGAATGGGAATACTGAGTATGTGTTTCCTTAGCACAGGGATTTGGAAAACCCTGCAAACGGTCACATGTCCTAGCTGCTATCAGTCACTGTCCAGTGGGCAGGAAGGGTGGAGTGGCTGGTAGAAAGCTGTTTGTTGGAAATTGTATTGTAAATCAAATAAACGTAGTAGCTTTGTGCGTCTCTGGACAGGGTAATGAATTTGCAGATCATCTGAGCAGGAAGATGCTAATTCATGTGAATTAGGAAGGATTCTAATTCATTTTCAAGATATCTGGCAATACAGAAATCTCTTGGGTAGATCAATTTGCTATCACAGACTACAGATTAAAAACTCTCTTTTGCCCACCCCCTTCCTGAGAAGAATCCTTGAGTAATGTGAGTAATGGCTGGTTGCTGAAGGGAATGTATCTTCCCTTTGTTTGATGTGGTTCCCAGGGCCTTGGGAAGGGCAAGTCAGTCTGTCCTGTGGGCATTCAGAGTGGTCAAACAGAAGAAAGCTCTTTGCTACATGATTGGAAAATGCAATATGTAAGTGCTTTGTGGTATGTTGGGCTCTTTTTTTTCTTCATTTCTACGAACTATTAAAAATTAATGAACTCGTATCACATCTATTCCATTTATTCCAGACTACTTATTAAAGCAGATAGATCCCTCAGTTCGGTTGAGGTAAACTTGGCTATCTGGGTTCCCCCACAGTTGTCTCCATAAAAGAGGTAATGGATTTTTGAAGGACTGTTTCAAGTACTAAATCAGAAAAATTCTGTCCTTAGAAGCAACCTTAGTTCTTTGGGCACTGTTGAAAATCTATGCTATTTTCCTGCTCTCTGCCAGTTACCAAGCAGAGTGGCATTTTGCAGTGGCTCTTCCTTCTGGCAGCAGAGCAGTTCTCTGATCAGCCCAGCCCTCCTTTCACTTTAAGCAATAACAGAATGTTAATCCCCCGTGTACTGTGAATTCAGAATTCTCAGCTTTTAGGACTGCTGGTCCGTGAAGGACCACTGTGTTTCCATCACATCATTCTCAAAGAGAATACTGGGGCATAAAGTACTCCCTTCCTGCTTGATTGGGAACACTGTTTATATGTAAACCAGTGGTTTGTTTTGCCTGGCAGGAAAACAAAGTTTGAAGTAATGAATGTGACTTAAGTCCTGTGTCTCTCAGTGGCCCCTGAGGCTGCAGGAGCCTAGTCTGCAGTAACCACCCCAGCTCTGCGGGGCTCTGCTGGGAGCAAACTGGAGACCCTGCTCTGGGTGCTCTGCAGTTACAGCAGAAGCTCTTGAGGTGCTGCTGGGTGCTGGTGGGTCCCTGGGGCCTCCTGTGCAATTATCCTTCCTCCGAGCTGCTTCAGGGAAATCTCATCCTTCCTTCAATTTCACTCTAAGTTTATGAGAATGCGGTGGAGCCTTTCTTTTTACACCTGTCTCAGGCTGGGAATGTCAAGGTGGCTGTGTCACACTGATTCTTTGTAGTAGACTTGGAAAATCACTAAACTGCTGTTTTATCCAGCTTTTCCTTTCTCAGGAATTATGAAGGGGAAAAGTTTCATGGCACAGTCAGTACTGCTGTTCTGTTATGGCACTTGGAATTGCAGTTAATGGCAAAACTGATGCTGCTGGGCTTCAGTTGGTATTGTGCGAAACACAACAGTGACCGAGTTAAAATCACAGGTGAGGTCACTTCATAGCCTCTGCTTCCTCCAGGCTGGAGCACCTTTTGGGTTCAAGTAGTGGGAAAGAAAAGGCTTCCTCACCCTCAGGTGGAAGATGAGAGTGTGCAGAGGCTGTGCATGTTTTGATCTCCAGGGCAGGGAAAGAGGTGGTGGAGTCTCCCTCCTTGAAGGTATTCAAAAACCCTCTGGACACAGTCCTGTGCCGTGTGCTCTGGGATGACCCTGCTTGAGCAGGGAGGTTGGATCAGATGACCCGTTCTGTGATTCTGTGAAAAGTCCTTGTGTGTCAGGGTTAGATCTCCAGGGACAGAGCAGTCCTTGTTAAAAGTGCCAATCTTGAGCCACTTGCCAACCTGTCGTGTATTTTATCAATAACTTCCAGTAAGTGAGTAGGATGTGTTGAGTTTCTGGCTCTGCGATGGGATACATGCACTACAGCTGTTGCTGCAGGATTCAGGCATCAAAATGGTTTCCAAAGGCTGAATTACAGAAAGTGAAGGGCTGGAGCACTACCTAACCATTGCATCCCTCACAGGAGGGCTCCCCTCCCTTCTGCGTGCCTGCTGGAGGGCGCATGGGTGTGAATTTGGTGTGTTGACTTATTCTTGGGTAGTATCAGCAGCATGCTGTGGTCTCTTATTTCTGTTGTTTAAGCAACCTTTGCACCTAGTGCTGCATGTCACTATACACTGAAGTCTGAACACCTGGAAAACGTGAGAAAAGCAGAGTGAAATGGAAATATGTATTGATTCTGCTGTTCAGCTGGGGAAAGTTACTGTAGAAGTTAGAGTGCTCTTAAAAACACATTAATGCTACATTTGTGTTTCACAGGGACAAGGAAGCTATTTATCAAGTAGCTGATCAGGAAAATGAGTTTTGTATGCTCTGCTTTCAGCATTGCATTTCTTTTTAAAAGAGGTAATTAAAACTGTGCCCTTCCATTCTTTCAATTTCTCCCACAGCCCCTCCATGGCACTTTATTGTCCCCTGCAAAGGGATGTAGGTTTTGTTCTAGTGTGGGGAGTGATTGGGTTGTAAGTCATGTGCTGGATTTAGTTAGAATGTAATCTTTTGGCCATCTGCTCAGGCACTCCCTTTGTAGCATTCCTCTCATTTGAAAGCCTTAAAGGTGATCCGGGATGTGCAGGTGTTCAGAACACTTGGGTTCCCTTTAACTGAATATGACCATGTGCCTGCTTGATTTGAGGAGATTTGAGCAGAGTGTCTTCTGAGCCCTGCAGTAATTTGGCATGCTTAATTTTACTTATCTCAGTGGTGTATGTAGCACCTGCTCAGAAAAAAAAAATCATTTAGACTGTTTGAAAAATATGCGGATAACAAAGCTTTCTTCTTAGGACTGAGTTTAAAAATACTCTGGTATATGCTCTGCTATTGTGTTTTCATCCTCCCACAGTGATTCTAGACATTTTTTTGCAATTTCTGGCTTGTGTTTTCCTTTTCTAGTCTTTAGGAGTTTGTCTGACCCTCCAGTCCTTTGTAAGTGATGGCTGCAGAGCATCTGGAATCTTGCTGTGGCTTTTAAAAAGGTTTGGTTTGGTTTAGTTTAGATTAGTTTAATTTAGTTAAGTTGCAGGCAAGGCTTCCAAGTTAATTTCTTTTTTGTGTCTATATTAGAGTTATGCCAAAATGGTGAGAGATGCTCAGATGGAAGAAAAAAATCTCTGGATGAATTTGATGTTTACATCAAGTTTTGTCTGCTTTCTAATAACTTCATGGAATAGCTGTATCTCTGATATACTCAAGTCTTCTTTGGAGATTAAATGAATCTTTGTGTGCAGGGACAGCAGGTGCATCTCTGTGCATCTCTCTCATGATGGGCTTGCATGTGGCAGTGCAAAGCACTAGGTCTTGCCTTTCTTTCTAATTTTCTGTCATTTTCATTCCCTCCCTTGTGTCCTGCTCTTGCTGTGGAGTGGCATAGGATCAGCATAATTCGATGTTTGTGTCTGAATGGATAGACTTCATTTGCTGAGAGAAGCCATTTGAAACTGAACAGATTTTGACATCTCCAGCTGGTTTAAAAATGCTCCTTCCCGAGAGACCGGGAGTACTATGGGATAACTGGGAGTGAGTCAGGAAATAATTGATCTAGACCATTAACTTACATTATGTTTAGGTTTTTGCTTTGCAATGCAGGAGCAACTGTAGCTGTAAAACCTGGTGTTGCTGGGTGCTCTAGCGAATAGTTTAATTTTGTGGTTTAGGTTTTATATTATAAAAATTAGATTTTACACTATAAAACTGTAGTGTTACACATGGCTTGATTTCAAAGTACTTTCGTGCTACATCATGTAGCAATGACTTTTCAGCCTTTGCTGTAATGCTGGGTAACTAATGCATCAGGTTTTTGTAGAGCTTCAGAAGTCAACTTTAAGTCCTTCCTTGAGAGCTTGGCATAGAGGAGCTTTAACCAGAGAGAAGGAGCAGGTGTGGGTACGAAAGTTTTCTTAGTAGTGTCCCTTTGGAAAGCTGGAGTTCTTGGTTGCATGGTGTGCTGGTGTTCTGTGCAGTGCATCTGATCTGCCAATTGACTGGGCTGACAAAGAGGCTGGGCCTTAGCAGTGCCTAGCAGCCTGTTCCGGCTCCGAACTCCCAGAAATTCAAGCTGTTATATGGGGAATCCTGCAGTCTCCCAGCCAGTCCTGGGAGATGTTCTTGAGCTGCACCTTTGAAATGCTTTCTGCGCACCCCCAGGAAGTGCTTTCCTGTGGGGCTAACAAAATAAAAACACGTCCAAGTCACTTTTCATGGGAACTTTTTGGACATGCTGTACAGGTGTGCAGATAGAGCAGAAGAGTTACTGGTGAGGTGGGACTCCCAGGTTTGTGATTCAGGTCTTAGTTATAAGTTCTATTTCTGCAGCTAAAGGTGTAATTTGTTGCATACACTTTGTCTAGAGGCATGGTGCTCATTCCTGGGAGTTGCTAAGGTTTCCATTTTTGCAGTGTGAGTCTGTAGCATGCTTGTGATCTTTGTTTAGTCTGGCTGCTTCCCTGGGATATCCCTGGGACAGCTCTTGCTGAAGCCCTACACAGGCACCCCTCTCAGCTGCCGAGGCAGTGCAGGGTTTGCTGCCTTTCATCAAAGGAACCTCTGAATATTTAGAGGCTGTGATCGCAGTGTACAAACGACCTCTGTCTCTTAGTTTGCATATTGCCACTGCAGAGGCTGTGTCTCTTCTCTGTGTCTCTTCTCTGTGTTTAGGAGCCAGTGGCCCACTCCAGTTGCTTTTTTAGCAAATAATACCATAGTTCTACACTGGGGTTGCCTCTGCTTCCCTGCTAACAGTAGTGGAGCTTACGAAGCTTCTTGTGTGTCCCCTGCCTTCCTTTGCCTTTTTTCCCAAGCACATGCAATCGTTTCTTTTTCTCCTTCCTCTTGCTAAAGGAGGGGAGCAGGGAAGTGCAGAGATAAGCTGGTCCCTGCACACTCCAGGGCAGTATTTCATGAAATGTCTGCTTTTGTGTGGTATGCAAAGGAACCTAGAAAGTGGGAAGATTGTCCCACATATTTCTCAGTGGTTAAACAAACTGATTTGAAGATTTGAAGGCATCTTTATCTTCAGTCAAGAACACTGGCCCATGCTTATTGTATGTTTTGCTTGCAGCATTAGGTTCAACATCAGGAATGCTTCAGGCCCTGAATCTAGGAGAAAATGAGCCAGTTTATTTTGGACCTAAAGGCCTGTGGGCCCTGTCAGTCTAGGTGGAAGCTTCAGCCCTTTTAACAGTTACAGGTCATAATGTACCTGGTTCAGCATTTTCCTTCATGCAGGAATCTACCTAGAATGTAAATGTTCGGAAAGGAGAATTTCTGAAATAGCAATGCTGTTATCACAGTCCATTGCAGCTCTGAGTATAATGGTGTCAGGACATTTTTTTTAATTGTTTTAATTTTTTAATATTTCTTTCTAGAACTTTCAAGATAAAAGTTGGACACTGTGAGCCTCTAATAAGTATCGGCAGCTCTGTTTTCTGGAGGAAATTTTATTGCACCAGCTTTTAAATATTTTTGCTCTCTGGCATGTCTTGCTTTCTAGCTTGTTAAATATATTTTCTTCTTAGTGTTAGTTTTCCATTGGGGAAACTAGCTGGAGCCTAGAGATGTCTTCTCTTAGTGCTTACACTTAGCAATTCTAGTGAGGATATGAGCTTGCAAAAGGGAAATGTAAACAAAATCTCCCCTAGGTAGACATGGACCTTCTCCATCTGGTGAGATAAGAGCCAATACTGTTTTATGTTTTAACAATTCTTTTTTTATATATAAGTACTGTCCTGGAATTAAATGAACAGAGTAGAGCTTGTAAAAATGACATTTGAGTTTACACTGCTGTTTGTTTGGCTTATTTAATTTAATTGACAATGTCATAGTATAGAGCTACTTACAGAGCTGCTATTCAGGCTTGATTATTTTCAATTTGTGGTCTGCTGTACAGTGTTAGGAGAATTTCTTTGTTTATAAAGAAATGTTTATTTCTTCTGGAGTGTAAGTAACTTTGTAAGTGAGGTGGTATGAAATGACATCTTGCTAAGCAGCACTAACTTCTGGTTGCAAAGGATTGAAGTTGAGATTGCTTTGCATTGGACGTATCACATTGCTTTCCAAACATTAAGCCTGCAATTGTTTTTTTTTATGCATCACTTCAGAGAGGTGCCATGGGGTACAAAGGAGTTTTTCATTTCCAGATTTATTTAAATGAGTGTGAATTTCCAGCTACGAGGACTGTGCAGGGGATGTTGTCCAGTTAATACGTTTCACTGTGATACTTTAACTCAAAGGAAACTGTAGCAGGACAAAATCACTGACAGTCTCTTATTTTGTTCTTTTCCTTTTTTCTCTTTACAGTAAAAAAAGCTAAACTCCATGGACCACCAGGTAAGTTGTGCTCTACTGCTTGTTTGCAGCAATGGATATCCCTGCTCTCTCACTGCTGTTCCTGCTGTTCCCTCCAGTTTTCCTCCACCTCATCTCAGCTCCTTCATGTTCTCCTTAGGAGTGATCTAATCGATCTAATTGATCTAATTGACAATCCAGGCAGTTTCAGTTAGTAGAAAACTTGAGGCTGTGAGTGGTGTCACAGTGGTAAGAAGCCTCTGTCTGCTCAACCTGACCTGAACAGGTGATGAATGAGGAAATGTGTTCTTTTACTGTCACCCTTCCCCACGCACCCGGCCCTTTAATCTCATCCTGCCTCTGTCCCTGTTCAAAACAGAGTCTGAAAATGTCCACTAAGCAGAACTGGTGTGTGCATCTGTGGATTTAGTGCCTTCTCAGTCCTTACTGGGATTGTTGGATAGAACTGCAGAAGCGAATCATTCTCTTATGTGGCAGTCTGTAATGGCTGTGCTTGGAATTAAAATCCCATCCGCTAGGTTTTCTGTCTACATAATAAAACAAAAACAAACAGCTGGTGATGCCCAGAGTTTACAGTCTGGGCAACTTCTTTTCATTGTGGTTCAGAAGCTAGCAAGGAATCATTTAGCAAGCAAATAGATTTATCAGTGGAAATTTAATGTACAGTTTACAAAAGAATAAGCACTTATATAAAATGCTTAAAAATAAAAACTTCTGGAATAACATATTCAGGTGTTTAGGTCTGAAACAGTTGCACAGCTCATTCATAACTTACTTGTTCAGCTTAATTCTTTGGATATAGCTGTCCTCAGATTGTAGCAGAAAACTTTCCAAGACTCATCCATATTCCACAGCAGATCAAGATCTGTCTGTGCACCAACCTTGAATTTCCAGGGAAGGAAAACTGAGTTCCCAGACTGGAAGGGAGACAGTGTGTACTTTATCTTTTCCCTAATCAAGCCTGCTCATAAATGCAAAAGATTTGTGCTCTAGTCTAGGTTAACTCAGGTTAAACTGACTAGCTCAGTGTCCCAGGAGGATGCAGGAGTAAAGTAGACAGGGAGGGGTAATGTAGTAATAAATAATTGGATATATAGGAATCACTGTTCAGTGACTCTTGCCTCCCTCCTGAGCTTCTGGATTGTGTAATTTCTGTTTCCTCCCTTCATGTTAGGCTATTGGAAGCTAGATGATGAGGTTTGCTATAGTAACCCACAGCAATGATGCATTAAAATTATACAATCATACAGTCATAGAATGTTCAGGATTTGGAAGAGGTCTAAAGAATCATCTAGTTCCATGCCATGGGCAGAGACACTTCCCATTAGACCATGTTGCCCAGTGCCTTATCCAACCTGGCATCAAACACTACAAGTACAGGGCATCCACAACTTACTTGGGTAACCTGTGCCAGTGTCTC
>VXBN01005150.1:0-42897 GCA_013397395.1 Sinosuthora webbiana
CGATTTTGTGGCTACCATATCTTTCCCCGCTGCCCATAAAATAAGTGAAAAGCTAGACTTGACAATGTATCAAGTAATATAGCAAATTTATTAATTTGTTCGATAAAGNCCCGCCGGAGCCGTTGTACAGGGGGCATCAAACGGGTTCCTCTCCTGGCTTTCTGTGCGGCCGGCGTCTTCACATGGCCTAGACAGAAAGCAGTTTCAAAGTGGCTATAACTTTTTAAATAGTCTTTTCAACATGAAAAACGGAATTAAGAGGTAACTTTTCCATCGTTCGTGGGCAGAGGGAACAGAAACGGACCTACAGGCACAGCAGATACTTGACCGAGAGGTCTCTGGAGCCCGCGGAGGGGCGGTTGTCGCAGCAGCTGCTGTCCCTTCAGCAGATTGTATTTTTTTTTTAACGAATTTCTAATAAAATACCATGTAGGTAACGATTTTGTGGCTACCATATCTTTCCCCGCTGCCCATAAAATAAGTGAAAAGCTAGACTTGACAATGTATCAAGTAATATAGCAAATTTATTAATTTGTTCGATAAAGAGTGTAAGCAAGTCACAGCGCTGGGTGCGCGGGGGTCTCCGCCCCAAGCACAAATTCAGCTCTCAGACGGTGGTCTCTTATACCATTCTAGGCACTACACTTCCCCAGTTTTTCAGTTGTTTTTCACTTGCTTTTCTTCATAATCAGCAGTTGTGGTTTTTGAAGATCTGTTTGGGAGGTGGTCCGAGATGGTCTTCTATGTCTCTCCAGTCTGCTATTCTTCTTTTAAAATATCTCTTTCCACTAGCATGATTTTTGATTATACAGTCTGCTTGAGCAAGCATTTATATTTTGTTAGTCAGCAGACATTTTGCAAGCTTCTTCTCAATTATTTACACAACGTAAAGCTTAACGTACCTCAACACCTGTCGAGGGCCTCTCTCTTTCAGATTTTACAAAAGCCCGAAGTCAGCATGGTTCAAAATATCTTTGTAAAGCCTTCTCGGTTTGTTAGTCCCACTTCCCCTCGTTAAAAGATTGGAAGTTCTTCTATACTGAAAAACAACTTAGACAAAGGATAGTTTAAAACTTACACTACAAAGTGGTTTAAGGCTTATATTTCAAATAATTACAATTTTGTTGTTAAACTGTTAGCTGAAAGCCTACTGTTGTATAGTTGCCTTCACAAAAATTCCTGAGAGCCCTGAAAGTTGTTGCCTGGCAAGACTGCAGTGCCTGCCTGCATTTATGTCAGACGCTTAAACGTGACATACGTGTCCTTGGCCACTCATTTCGTGCTAGCCCTAGTCCTACTTCACAATAAGCAGTTAGTTTTATTTAAATGGTATTGTAGATGGATACTTATGAATGTAAATATGTCTCATTTTGGCCCTCTTTCAGCATTTAAGGGTTTGGCCAGTCTCTGGAGTTGTTCCAATCCCATTGTTAGAGCCAGTTGTTCCAAGCTATAGAGTAAGTGCACAGCTTCAGTGCTAACCCAAAATAGAAGCACGACTGAAAAGGTGTTGGAGTACAGCAGCAATAGTGGGATAACCCTGTTGGCTGCTCAGTCCTGCAGAGATTAACATTTAATTTGTATGTATTTGTATTTAATTTGTGTTTTATCCATTCATTTGTATTTAACTGCACACTCTGCCTGTATTTTTCCATCACATTATCTATGTTTTAGTTACTGCTGTATTTTTTTGTTCTTTTATTCATCTTGCTGGAAATGGTTGAAAGGTGATAAAGAGTGATAAAGTGATAAAGAATTTACATCAATGTTTCCTAGTCTCTGTTTAGGACAAATCAATAAGGGGGACTTTGGAAAAATTGGTCTTGATTCTCTTGTGTCATTTCTGTTGTCTTAAATCTCTGCCCAAATCCTGCAATTCTCATTTCAGCTCCCCTGAATGAAATTTATACGCTCAGGTTTATTTCTGGCTATTGTTCTGCACCAAATAACGCTAACACATTATTTTGTTCATTTGATAAAAGCAAAATTAAAGCAGTGTGTTCCCAGTAATATGATGATGTTCAATGTTCTTCCAAAAATGATGACTTAGTAACCGTAAATCAACGTGGATGCATCAAACTGCAGATAAAAATAAGGGAAATGGCTGTCAAACCTGTTCTCTGAAAATAGATCTCCTAGCTGTAGTTATAAATGATGTAAAAAAAAATGAACATTCGATTTTCTTGTGTATTCCCAATCTTAAAATGGAATGTTGTTAAGGTGATTATCCTGCCATTGCTGGCACCTTTCAAAAAGCAATGTCTTTCAGAAAAATAATAAACTTGCATAATTGGACAACCTGTCAGAAGTAGAAAGTCTTTTTTCCTGCAGAGATGAAGCAGGTGATCACTCACTCTTCCTATATTTTTATTGATATTATTTTTATATTAATTTTTTTCTTTTTCAAGTGCCATTTTATTCTCAACCTACAGACTAGAGAAAACTAAATTTTTCTTCAATTAAAAGGGAAAGCATTAATGCACTTCGTCACATAAATTTAGAAAGTTTTCAGAAGAATGAAGTTTCCTACCTAACATATATACCCAAATCTCAGAAACTTGGAAACTGCATGATCCTATTCTTTACCTCAATGATTTTTGAAGAATGTATTGTATTTATCATAAGACATTTGCTGGCAAAAGTCTGGGGGAATAGTAGCATTAGTTGTAACTATCCTACTTCGTGACATTTAAATTATACCGTTTGGACATGATTCAAAATCTCTTGACATAGCTACAGCAGGTCCCATCCACTGAAATTAGATAGTTGGAAATCCAATGACAGAAGAAAAAGGCACCTAAAATGTTTGATTGCAATGATGTGTAGCTGCTTCAGTCATTACAATGACACAGCAAGGTTATGAGACATTTCCATTTTTAACAATCTTAATGGGTTTGGGTCCGGAAGTCCTTATCAAATTACAGACTATTTGATTTGTCAGTCTTTGGCTTAGCCTGTGTATCTGGGATGGAGGAATAAATGGTAATGTGATCTATCTTGGGAATTAAACTGGATGCTGTTAGTGGTACCAGTATTATTAATGCCAGTTGTATAACACATAAGTATGTTCTCTCTGTAGAGTTTTTATGTGTGATATTGTCACTGGCTGAAAGTTTCTGAAGCAGTGAAGCCACTTGTCATTTCCCCATAACAATAAACTGAGTAAGTGCCTAATTAACATTTACAGAAAGAATGTGAAAAAAATCATTTCCTTAGAAGGCTTGAGATTTGTCTAAGCTTAAGGAAAATATAGAAAGAATTAATTTTAGACTTCTAAAAGATTTTCCAAAACCTTACCACCTCTAAATTTTATAAGGAGTCAGGGTATATTTTTGTCTTGCTTTTTATGTACATGCCTACATTCACTGCCAAGTTACCTTGAGTTTGCCACTTTATAGAAAACTGACTGCAGAAAAGTAATAGCAAAGGCAAACCCAAGAAATTACTCTTTATCCTACTTATTTCAGTTCAGCATTCTCATTGTGATAAACTTGCACTGATAAAAAGTGAGATTTCTAAATGTTTAAGATTTGTAAAAATAAAACCCCAAATGTTAAGTAAGTGTAAATCATACTTAAATACAGTTGAGTATTTATACAAAGGATTTTACATCAACTTATCTAAATCAATACTAAAATATTAAAATTATATCACTTCAATACCAGAATCCAAATTGATATGCAATTTATATAGTACTCGCTCGTGTAGATCTATATTGTCTTCTAACTTTCAAGATTAGAATTGTTAAGCTTAATATTATCCAGTGTTCTGCATATAATAAATTTCATTAATAGAAAATATAGAAGGCAATAATTTTTTGGCAGGGGGAATTGAACTATTCAGTTTGGTTTTTTTAACTTTTACATCACATGTCTTACTACAAATGTTTGAAATTGGTTAAAAAACAATTTTTAGAGGGAATTGAAACTATTTTAAGACCTAGAGAAATTACTTCCAATTGCACAAGTAATTCCAACTGTGATTATTATTCATGATCTTTAACAACTTGCAAATGCTTTAAAATGTCCATTAATGACACATACTTTCAAAATAGTTTTCTGAGAAACTGTGTGCTCTTATTTTGTGTAGGACTGACTGCTGTTAGTATCTCTATGTGTACTTTTATTTTTAGCATTTCTGATTTTTGCCTTTGTTGTGTATTTTCATGCAGCTGTGTTTTTATGTTATTAAGTCTTATATTCTTTCCTTGTCTTTAAGGAGACTAGCAGGGCTAAACTGTGTGCCTTAAAAATATAGTAACTAAGATGATAAAAGGCAAAAGCAGTTTCTTACTACAACTGTGCATTTAATGTCTAGCTAAAATACTGTGGGACCATTGGGGAAGCTAGGATGTGTCTTTGACACCCCATAAAAATAAATCTCTTTATCTCAGAGCTCTATTCAGTAAGGTACATCTGGAGAAAAAACATCCCATTCATGTTCTACGTTAGGAAAAGACTATTATCCTAAGAGTACAGAATTGAGCTACAAATTAGCATGGGTTTTAGTTTTCTTTTTTCCTGCTTTGAAACCTCTCTGCCTATCTAGTGAATTCCTTTTAAGAAAAAGAAAGTATAGCTAAGATAACCTATCTACACAGCCACACATTTTTGAAGACCAAATTCTATATATATACTCATACCTTTTCTTCAGGTCAGCCATGTGAACAAATGAAGAAAGCAACAAAGACAAGCAGCAGGTGTTAAGAGTCACCAGTTGAATTTAGGTGTGGTAATACTGGCCACTGCCACATCAAACCATGGGCATGGAAATGCCCACGAGCAATTCTCAATTCACAAATCATTTTTCTGGCATTTGACATCCTATAATCCAGGAAAGTGAGAAACTGAAGGGATTTACAGAATCCAATGTCCTGAGGGGAAAGATACCCTGAAAGAACAGCTGGTGAAGAGAGAATCTGAGTTACCTCTCTGTGCTTGGAGAACTTAGATGTCTAATGCTGCACATGACATAGGTGCTTATTTTAATTTGGCTTTTACAAGCCTTAACTTCTCCTGAATTAGAACCATAAATCTTACAGTGACAACTTTATTTCTACCACTGTACCATTTCTACACTACTTCATAACTCTCTTGTAGCATAACATTTCTTACCCTGGTTCTTGGAAGAAGATTTCTGCTTCAGCAATGATCCATGCATATGTTAACTGCAAACTTCTTAAAGAGAAGAGACATGGAAAATGCAAAACTATACCATTAAATTTTCCTACAAATATCATATAAATTGTGTATGCTGTCATTCCACGCTATGGTTTTTCACTGCATATCTTAAAATAACTCTCATTGTAAATCCAAACCTGATTTTTATTTTCAGAATCTTTATAACTTGTTGCATGGCACCAAGATACCAATTCTATAGACAAGGAGTATGTGAGCAAGGTCAAATGCAGATTGACTTTAAATATGGCTTTTAGTCTAGATTTCAGAACATATATTATTCTTAGGTTAAAAAAAATAAATTTTGTGCATTTCTCTAAATATTACATAGCTATCAAACTCTGATTATCACTCTGTTTTTTGTTGGGCCATATTTAGTTAAACGCTTTGTTATTTTAGGGAATTATGGGGAGGGCTTCCCTTAATAATTAATAACCTACAATTTAGTTTGCTTCCAATACATTTCTGAAGACTGTGTTGATACCTGGATATGCATAGGTTTCTTCTAGAAGCTCTGAATTGTTACTGCTGTCCTAATACAAGCCACTGGAATTACCCAGACAAAAGTAAATATTCAAATTTTTACTTAATAAAAGCAATGGGTTTGGTCATGGTACCATGGTATCATGGTATCAGTTTCTTGACTGTCCCACAAAAAATTACTTCAAACAAGCCTCCAGGTTGTGTGTGTGGGAAAACCTGCTTCCAGAACTAACAGCACTGAGGCCAAGGGTGTGGAACCTGCCCTAGGATTTTCAGGAGTGTTCAGCAGATACTGCTGAAAGATTTGTTATGTTCTTGTTGGTTATTCCTCAGATCAGAATCTAGCCTCTTTCCACTGAATGTGACACTCTCTGTGCTTATTTGGTGAGCTATGCCAATGGCACATTTAAATCTGTTCTTTAGTGTCTTCATACATTTATTCAATTACCAATGGATAATTTGTCTCCTGGTGACCTTTCTTCTAAAGACCATTTTCACTTCAGCACTTTATTGTTTTTCTTAATTTTTTTAAAAAACTTTTGGCTATGAGCTTTGGCACTCCTTACACCCCAAGATATTATAAATGCCCAAAATTACATGGATAGTAGGGAGTAAGGGTGGAATAGCATCAGGCCCTTCATTTCTCTGCTCATTCATTAGTAAGAAAGAATAAAATAGAGAATAAAAATTATATTCCTGTTCTTTCATATATACATCTTCTTTGCATAACACCGCTTTTACTACAGTAGCACTTTGAATAATTCATCATTTTGAATTATGGGAATATACTTTGAGCAAAATAAAGGAAACCAGTAGTACAAACCAAAATTGATGACTTCTTAAAAAGAATGCTTTAAATGGCTTCTCCAAGAAGGGGTAAGCATTTATTTTCATTTACAAGTAGCAAGTACTTTGAGTTCTAATTATTCACCATTATTATAAAGGCTTTCTAAAATAAGACATAATAGTTTAAAATAGCAGTTTAAAGAGCTGCTTGATACATTGAAATGAAAAGTGAGAGTATGAAAAATACATTTCATTACTTCCAGCTGCCTCAGTGTCTTGGGGCACTATATTTACATGGAGAAATATTAAAAATAAAGTAACCTGCAGTGCAATTTTATGCTGGACTTTTTTCCCTTGGTGCATATAGTCATTTGACAACAACTTTTTCCATGTATTTGCATGCTGTACTGCACTACATTTGAAAATCATTTAGTGAGGGAAATGAAGAATTACAAGAAAGGGCTGAGTCCCAGCAGACTTCAGAGAATCAGAGTGCAGAAGAGGAAGCAATTATTTACTTGCAATAAGTGGGGAATGCAATCTGCAATGGCAAGATTTGATTCCTGCCTTCATGGGCATCCAATATGACATCTCTGATATGACTTTGCCACAATTACAGCTCTGTCTTATTTGAACCATAATGAAGTTGCAGACTGAGTAGCTTAAAATTTACAAAATCCTTCTGTTACCCCTGGGCATTTGGGAATAGACCAAACCAAAAATTGCCGTTTCTGAATTGTTGGGGTACTGCAGTGGTTTTCTCAGCTGCATGACATTACTTGTGGGCTTGAAAGCCGAAGATTCAGCTTCCGCAGAGAATTGCTGTTCTTCCCCCCAAAAACAGCACAGCAACTCTTGCTGCCTTTTTCATAGTGGTCATCATAGCACTTCTTAGGAGGTGGGAAATTTCTGCCATATTCTCTGGGATTACATCATCATTGAATTATGGTCTTTTTCCAAGTCCATTTTGTGACAACACCAGCAACCAGTGAGTCCCATAGATGGGAGACCTTTTTATACTGCTGCAATCCTGTGGTTCTTTTAGCTCTTCTGCTCTGCCAACTAACTCAGTTCCTAGGCACACCAGGTCTTTGCGAGCAACAAAAACAGACCATAAGGAAGTCAGCTCAGCTTCTATTTTGAACTGTATAAATTCATTGAGGAGCTATTTTTGTACACTGTAAAGAGAATCTTTAACCAAAGCAAAGACATATATATATTTTTTTCTGATATTACCATTTTCTCCTATTGTATTCTTGCCTCCCTGTCAAGCGCTTTTCAGATAGACATGAAAAAGGGTCGGGTCTACGGGTTGTTCCAGGTTTATTTGGTACAGTTCTGCTTCTGCTTAAAGACACCATGAAGCAAATGCTCTTTCACTAGCTATTCAGAAAACATGAATCTCCATCTGAGCCAAAATTGTCCAGCTGGAGGAAATGGCATGCTTATAGAATTAAAGCAATTTCTGAGATATCTCCTCCTCTATCTCAAAATCAATGGCAGAAAAGAAGCCAAAGCAAAATGGAAACAGTGGAAGGAAAATAATTGATAGAAATTGTGTTTCTGGCAACTTGGAGTGAATGAGAATGGAAAATTATTGCAGCTAGAGGAGGTCACTTTGGCCTTACAGTTTGGAACTTTTTGAAAGAAAAAAAACCCTCACAAACTTAGAAGAAACCTTGGAAGTATGATCACGTATGATCATAAAAATACAGCACAACAAAAACATTAAACAGAATAGATGCAAGAACAACAGTATTTATTTGAAAATGAACTAGTAGAAATCGACTACATGGCAGAGAAACATGAATAATGCCTTTTCAAGCCTAATTGATTACTGAAAGCTAAAACTTTGCACCATATTTGAGCACAGGAGGCAGAAAACAACAATTCAAAACATTTACTGCATGATTTTCTGCCCCATGAATTCCGTAACATTTTGTGTCTGAACCATGGAAATAGTGTGGCTAATGTGTTTTAGCATCTTTGATAAAGAGAAACAAAGCATAGTTATTAACAATGTTCTATCATTTTTTTCACTGCTGGTATCGACTAACAATATCATAATTTAAATACTATTTTATTATGAGAAATCATGTTCTGCTCAGGATAATGATCTTTCTTATAGTTCCAGTTATTTATTAATTTTTTTCAGCTTTTCAATTCTATGTATGTCACTGAAGCTACCATTTAACAGCCTCTTAGAAATTTCATTAAAAACTCATATCAGAAATGGATAAAGCAACTGATATAAGATAAAAATAGTAAGCTTGTGCCCTAACCTTTAATTTTCCTATTTGTAGATTTTTAAAGGCAGTCTTAGGAAGATTCTGTGAGTCTTTCATTCTATTCAATTGTTAAAGCAAACAAGGCTGTGGTAATTTTTATTTCATTTAAATAATTTTTATTTCAGTTTAACTTAAGCAAGTGAAGTTTTCTGTTCTTAGTTATTATTAGGACTCCAGTACATCTCTGAAAAAACCCTTTCTCATCTCCATGGATGAATATTATTTGGCAGTTATCTTTGCCAAATTCTTCCTGTAACTATTTTTTGGTGCTTGGTTATTTTTGTGAAAGGTGGTGAAAATCCCAGTGAATGGTGACAGTGCGAGAAGCATTTAATTTCAAGCACTATCAAAACTGTCTACATTTGGTTAATTTTCATTTTGTTTTTTCCTAGAGAATTGCTATGTCACTCCCCTGAAAGGCCATGAAGCTTATGTCTTAGAAGCATGCATAAAGACCTTTCAGAAATGATAGATCTCCTGTAGAAGTAAGAGTTAGTGAAATGATGATGCATGTATTTAGGGTAACCTTAAAGATTGAGATGTACTCCCAAGAACCTTATCCCATAATACATTAAATAAAATATAATGTCTTTTTTTGTTTATAGACAATTGTCCAGAAAGAAATGTATAACAGATTTTTATGCAGCAGAAACTGAGCAAGACATCTGTTATTTTATTACCTACCGCATTTCTCCTAAGAGTTTGGTTTCCTTTCTGCTTTTTAACAGGTACCACAGCCTTCTGATCACCCTTACTATGTGAATGGCTTCTTTCTTTCTGCCTTTTCCATTATTTCTCACTAGGATCTGCTTGAGAGAAACAGTGCAGATAAACACAATGTAAATTGTTCAGGCTCCATCTGTCTGAGATACCTTTCCAACACTAAGATCAGTATCATCACTTCCTCACAGCCCACTACTGCAGGCCCACATGCAAAAGTGAAGCACCTACTTTCACACTCAGGCTACAAAAGCCCATGGTTAGGGCTGTGGCACTGCCTTATCTGGTGAACTCTGACCTGAGAAAACCCCACTACCTCCACTTAAGAAAACACAGTGTCCAAGAGCTGGAAAGGTCCTGCAGAAGTCCTAGACCACGAATTATGAGACGTAGCTGAGTCCAGGCTGCTCTCACTGACAAGTGTGAGCATGGGCCAGCTGGCCCAAGGATTATCATACTCTCAAATGCATTAGCAAATCACAGTCACAGAATATTGCAAATCACATTGAAAATTATTTACAGTAATCCAGGGCTGTGTTTTATCAGTTTGTGGTCTCTAAACAATCATAAATTGTAGGTATCTATCTGGCTGCTTAAATTATATGATCATCTCTCTATTCTTACTGTTATTAAATCAGATCAATCATCAAATATATATATTTTTAGAGCTGCATGACAGGGCAGGTATTTTGAATGAAAGCCATCAACTCATGATAAATTACATGACTGAAATGGGAACAACATCCATTTGCAGTTTGAAATCGAATTGAAAGAAATTGTACCCAGAATATGTATCTATATTATTTATAAAACAGATTTATTTTTATTAGATAACAATATGTACTAGAAGAAAACATTTGGAATATTTACAAAACACAGAGAAAATTCCTAGCAGTTTGATTATTCTCTTTTCTTCAATGGAAAAAGAAAATAGGCAAAAAAATATACTTGTCACACCTTTTCTAGAAACTGAATTGAGTAAAATACTTGTACTGTCTTGAGAATGGAGTCTGCTTACTCCTTCTTGGCAGATTGCAAGCTACTGTCATGGAAGAGAAACATGATGCACTTGAACATTCAGGTGACAGGTGGCATGGCAAAGCTTCAGAAAGACGAATATCCAGGAGACATCTAGCAAAAAAAATGGAGAGCAGGGTGTGTAATATAATGGGTCATACAGCCAGTGCATTCAATTTGAAGACTGGATCGATTATAAAACAACTGTGCCCCATCAAAATTAAATGCTTTAATTCTCTACTTTACACAACTTCTTCATTTCCATGATTCCTTTTATTTCTGTGTAATTTTTCAATCTATTTTCATGTTGAAAAGGAAAATCAGACCTTTTTTGTCTCTGTAGTTGGATGTGGCAATACTTAGTTTATCCTCTGCCTTGATGATACTTGCTGTGTCATGAAGTTAAACAGAAAATTGGGCTAAAATGGTTATTTGAATTTTGTCCTTAGAGAATTTCAGTGAGGGAGAGCTTCCTGGAAATGACTCACTGGACTGGTCTCAGACATGACACTTGTCTACCCAAACCAGCTCAGTGCTTCACAATGCCACCCATCTTCTCAAATACAAAATGCACAGGGCTGGTAATGAAAACTACTCCAGCAAGATTTGATCTTGGTCCCATTAAAGGCACTGTTTTTCTACCAGTTCCAAAGAAATTGCGCCCAAAATGGTGTCACAAGTAAATAGTACTGCTTCATTGTACAGGGTTGTGGTGGCTGGCAGCCTGAGTTGTGCTGTGATGTAGCAGCACTTAGTCTTTCATACGCTGCAAGCAGAGCTAATCCTGAAAGCCACATGAGATGTGTCTGTGAGGACTGAACAGCCTGTGCACTTGGCATTGCTTCTAACCTGTTTTTTCACACTCTATTTCTCACTGAGAAAACAAACAAGCAAGCAAACAAGAATTTTCAGTCCATAACATAATAAAAGGCTTGTACAAGCTCAAGCAGCAAGATAAGGTGATTATTTTGCCCTTCAGTTCAAGTGTCAGCTTGTTTTCAGCTGCTGTCAAACACTTTTTCACACCAGATGTCTGTCATATCTGTTACATGGCAAAATGTTTCAGTATATAGAAAACAAGGTGCGTGATTTTCTTATCTTTGAAATCTCCAAAGAAGTTTTCGTTATAGTTGTGTTTGCTTATAGCCACTGCAGTTCACTATTAAGTTCCCTTTGAAATCCTCCTTATCGTGTTTTTTCTCATGCTTATGTATGTACATATTAAGTTTATCTTTAAGGGTAACAAAACCTTAGGCCACGATTTTTTTTTTCATGCTCATTTTCTTTCCTTTTTGCTAAATAAACTTACTCCAAAGTCCTTTATTCTGATTTACTCCAATGTCCTTAATATTATACACTCATGATACAAAGAAGACATGTTCCTCTTACTCACTTTTTGTGTATTTCTTTATTTCTCAGGATACTTACCTCAAGGAGCTTGATTAAATAAAGATACTGAATGCAAGTGTTCCTGTTACCTCAACAGCAACAGTGTTTGCTTTGCAAAGGACTCTTTTACTCCAGAAATAATTTTCTTCCAGATTCTTCTTTGCTTCTCTATTTTTTTCTCCCTGTTTTCTTAGGGCCCCATGAAGCATAATATAATGGCTCATGGCTTTGCAGTCCATTATTCAGAGGCTAGTTTTGGACCAAGCTACTCCTACTTTTAACTCTGAGTTTTACAGTGGCACTGTAAATATACTGCTGAAAACCATTAAAATTTTATTTAGCAAGTATGCAGTATTTTGCCTGTACTGATTTTCTCTTCTGTCAGCTATAGAATTTTGTAGAAGGCTGTTTTAGTGAAATATATAGTTTATATTGGATTTTAAAGTATTTCTAGATATACAGCCATGTTTTTCAGGCTCCAGACCCAATCCGACTCTCTATTAACCCATGCAAAGTAATGGCATCACGCTGAGACAATTCCATGCTAAGCTGGAGTGTGTATGGCTGAGTGAGCAGAGTCCTGCCCTCAGCTAGTTTGCAGTGGATGAAAGGAAAAAGAGTGTTTTATGCCTGCTCTTCCATCAGTGGAATTTAATGGAAAATATATGCCTCAGGTAGGGGCCAAGCAAGCAGCCAAACATGATATTGGCCACAGCCAAGATGAGCCCTTTATTTGGCTGCGGAAGAAAAGTTCTGCAGCACTTTGGAACAACTGTACCACAGCTCTTGGTGGATTGCTCAACACAGTAGCAAAGTCCCTTGTGTGTTAGAAAACTGAGACAAACCAAACAAATGCAATTAATACCCATTGCCATTCTTTATCAGTTGTCACTTTGACAGTGAAGGGAGCCATCGCTTGAAGTACTTTTTATAGACTGGGTTGGTTGGTGGGTTGGTTGGTTGAGGTACTTTTTCCTTATGGTGCAGTTTAAAGGATGTCTGATAGACATATCCATGAAGGAAGGTGTTTTGGTTTTTTTTTTTGAACATTTTTTGGCATTCAAGAGAGAAAATAAGCTGCTATTCAGTGGTAATTTATTTAGTCTTATGTATGATTAGCACTGAACTCTCATTCAATGGAGCAGATATTGACAAGATATTGCTACTAGACATTAACAAACATGATTCATGATTATCTTGATCTGTTTTAACTTAACTGCACATTTTGCAAGTCAGAAAAGAATTTTGTTTGTTTTAATTTAATTTAACTTGACCAATTATTTTAATATGAAAATAAAATGAAAATCCTGACGTACAATCTTAAAAGAGTTCACCTGAGGCTTTTTTAGTTATATATACATATATATATATATATATATATATATAAAATACAAAGATATAAAATACCTCTTGTGAAATCTGAAGACTGCAGAGAGGTTTTGAGGTTTTCCTTGAAGTAAGAGTAATACAGTGCAGAGGGTCAGAATAAACCCTTAGTTCCATCTAAACAGAAGAGACCTTTGGCCAGCTCTCCAACCTAGAGGTAAATCTCATCCTAGGTGCAGACTCCAGTTACTTCATTAGGCTGGGTATTGATCCAGTTTCCAGAGCCCCAGAAGCATGTTTAAACACTAGTCAATTCACAAAAGAACAGTCATTATGAAAACTATTGCTGCATTGGTTCTCTCAGGCCAAAAGACAAGACTAATTTCATTGAATCTGCTGCTACATATTTTCCCTGGCATATTCCTACCATAAGAGCATTGTGGCATTTTTCAGTGTTTTAATTTGAAAACAATGGAAGGAATTCTTAAAAAGTATGATTTTTTTTTTTTCATTTCAGTCATCAATTATTAAAATTAGTAAGTTATCCCTTGTATGTTTTTATGGCTAAGTTTTAATTAATCTGCCGTTAAAATAAGCCAACTCAGAATTATTTGACTTTCTCTTAAATTCAGACTGTACACTGCTCCAAAAAATAGGGCTTATTCCAAGCATGGCGCATAAATTGAGCAGGACTTTTGCTCTAAGTTAAGCTCAGGCTTTCAGAGAGAATTGCTGTAATGGGGATTCTGTTTCTTCTGTTGATCTTATATGGGTCTATAGGCTCTTTTTGTTTCCATGAAATGTGTCTAAATTCCTCAATTTGAAATACCCACAGAAAGGTTAGCAGAATATCTTTAACAGTAAGAAGGTACAAACGTCAAACAAATGCTACATGACATAAACATAAGGTGATGACTGGGTCATGACAGTGACCTGACTATATACTGTGTACTCTGGAAGAGAAATACAGTTTGACTATAATCTAATATAATATAAATAAAATAATTATAATTATTATAATTATATTAAATTATAATATAATATCAATATAAAAGAAATTTAATTTAATCACTATATATTTTAGTGATCAACTAGTTGCAGCAACACTGTGTGCCAAAACGTTGCCGTTCTATTTAATGGAATTTCATTAAAATGTAATGTGCTTTATTTTCTTTTCAGCAGACAAATATGAAACATTAAAAATGGAGCTGTTTTAATTTGAAGTAGAGTAGGCTTCTTATTCCACCTTACTTAAAATAATCAGTCGTGTTTGTAACTAAGGTAATTAACAAGTCTGAACTAACTAAAAGTGTTCACTAGAGAAAATGAAAAGAGGCATATAAAAATTACGTATGTGAACTGTAGTTCTTATATTATGCTGTACTTGCAAAATGGCTCCTTGTAACTTCCAAAAGTAAAAATTGATTTTTTACAAAATGCCTTTGTTTCTACAGAAAAAAAAAAAGGGAAGAAAAATATTTTTCTGGTATATCTAACAAGTTACCAGTTACCATAAATCTGAAGAAAATTATACACAACTTCAAAGCCTAACACGTGTTACCTATCTTCCTTATAAAGCACAGGAAAGACTGGGTCAAGTGTGCAGCTGATGCACCATTTGATCAACACAGTTAATGCCATGGTCCTAAGGTACCTTTTAAAAATCCCTACTCCATTATCTTCTGAACACAGCACAGCCTAAACATGGTATCTGACTGTCCTTGGTGACTTGGTAAATTATGGACAGTGGTATTGATGAAATTTTTTAATCTTTGATCTTACCTATCTGCTGTGATCCCTCAACAAATGGCGGTCTTGCCAACTGTTTTCATCTTGGATAGTATGGTGCGCCAAAAGTAGGGGAAATTAGAAGATCAGAAATTAATACCTTTATTCACTGATACTTACTTACATGAGAAGAAAGTTTTCCTTTCTAAAAAACCTCAAATTTTGGTCATTGAATTCCAAAACTCTGTTCAGTCAGTTAGATGGACTCATCTCTAAGGACTGACACATTAACATTTCCTGATGTGTAGCACTGAAATTTTTATTTATTCCTGCCGATATGTATAGTAAGAGAAATGGATGAAGTGCTCTATAAATTATTTCCTTTCAATTTTTTTAAAGTTTTTGATTCCATATTACAGTTTTTTAATATCTGAATCTTTCTTACAGATTTTTGTTATTTTAGCATCTTCATTTAAACAGTAAAGGGGAGGAGTTGTTTTGTTCAATTACTATATAAATTAAGTATTTTGAACTACTTAACTATTTCATATTCTAGGAATGACTTAGAGTTAATTAAATGTCAATATAATTTGCAATTAAGTCAGCTGAGGTGTGTAGCACTACTACTATCTTATGCAATTCTATTCCTTAAGTATAACATTAAAAACATACTTAGCAGCATTATTATGTTTAGTGATATCACATTCATGAGTCTTTGATGGTCACTGTATATAAGAACAGGAGAATATTTAATGAAACGTTGTTACAGTTGTCAAATAAAGTTTCAACTTCTTTTTAGAAACAAAGAAATTAGAGAGAAAACTTGAAAAATTGATAAGAATTATGTATCCAAGAAAATAATTACCTTTTTAAAAAGAAAATTGTATGTATTTATTGCTATAAAATTAGTAACACATTATATATCTACCTTTTCCACAGCAGTAAGAACAAATTCTAATTTCATTTTCATTTTTTCTCCACTTTGAGTACAGTATATTAGGCAGTAAAAATTAATAGAATATTTTCAGTAACACTACTTTTCAGAATCATCTGTAAGTTTACAAGAAGACTTACTAGAGTTTTAGGAAAAAAATTCTCCTAATCCACAAACAAGTATTTTATAGAACAGGAAAAGGCTTAATTTCTGTGGGTCCATGGAGGACAAAAGCTACCCTATAGTACCGTGCTGAGCAGTATATCAATAATTACATAGTCATTACAAGAAGGACAAACTAATCTTGGAGTCAAGTAAGGTGCTCAGTACTCATTGCTCAAATTTCACAATATTTCATACTTAGATTTTTTAGGTGCCTGTCAATCACAGTCCAGTTTCTCAAACTAAATCACATTCCCATGATTCCTGTGTGCCTTGAAATGAGGTCCCTGATGAAGGGATTTGTAGCAGGATATCAGCAATTAGGAAATTAGAGGCATAGTGGTTTTCCCCAAAGCCTTATGCAGGGATGTGAGGAGGCATTTCTCCTCATATCTAGCATCCCCTATCTGAAAGCTGGAGACCTAAGTTATTTTAAAAAACCAAAAAAAACCTAAGGCACTTTCAGTTCTTCCTTTCAAGACACAGCAAGAACATTTCATCACATTAACAGCTGAGCCTGGGATGTAAAGGTCATTGAGATGTATTAAAACTTGTACACAATTCTTGCTCCAGCTTAAGTTCCTTTCTCGCAGATGTGTCCCCACACATCAACTCAAAGGTCTGATTTTGGTGTTTTAATGCAAAAGATTTACCATAAATGACAATACAAACACAAACAAAATTTTGCAGATCCTGCAATGATTTAATCAGGAAATTGACATAAAGTTAGGCAGCTCAGTCAAGAATAGCAACCTTCCTCACCTTTGCAAGATGAAGATTTGTAGGGAGGAGAGAGAATTTCAAGATGGAAATCATGAATTGTGTTAGACAGGTAAGTATTGCATAACTCCCTCAACAGCTCTATCACCAAATGTTATTCTCTTTCTTATTAAGCCATTAAATTTCTCTCTAATTAGAATCTGTAATGATGGAGTCCAAGAGGGGATTTGGCCAGAGCTGAATATTTAATGAAAAAATCAACATAGAATCAGATCATTGATCTTAATGCCTACCTCTGCACTGATGGTTTCGTTTTGAAATATAAATCCAAATTTCTTCTAATAATGGACTTTATTGTGCAGCTTTAGCATTTCTTTCTTATGTGTAGCAGCTGTAAATCTCTCACACTGTACACAAAAGAACTGTGCATTGCATAGAGATACTAAAACAAAGAAACCATTGAATACAAGGTAAAAAGGAATTAACTTAGAAAAAAAAAGGTAAGTGGTGAAAGGCTTTATTCGTAGTTTCTCAAGTTCCTATGACATCTTTCTATTTTTATCATACCATTCACATGGTGATTGAGTTATTTGATTGATTTTAGTGACTACCTTTGTCAAAGCCTTGGTGAAAGACTCGATTCTTTCCAGGGACTTTCTTTATGCATGTTAAAATTTTGTGATTGAGAAATGTTGGCTTTTTTTTTTTACTGGTAGTGTTAAGGTTTAGTGGACATTTTGACCTTATTTTAAGGTGTAGGTAAAACATCTCTACAGTCCTACAGATGCCTACATCTAAATTACAGAGTTGCAGTGATTTGAGACACAGTATTTCTGCACCTCACTGAATGTGCATAAAGACTAGGTGGTGGCAGTATTATTTCTAACAGTAAAATTTCAACATCAAGTCAGATTGGAAGAGCCAAATATAGTCTATCCAGCTCAGTTAGCAAAAGCTGTGAAGTTGCCATATCTTGGTTTCAAAAGACAAATAAGTATAGTTAGGCAGAGCAACTCTCTTTACAGTTGCAGTTTACCCAGCCTAGACTAAGACTGCCTCAGTTATTACTGAGTATTACAGTTATCCCTGTTTGTGCCATGTGTACATCGTCACATTAAATTGTAGAGCCTTCTGTTTCTCTAGACAAGCAGGACATAGACTATAAACTAAGAAACTACATGCATTCAAGTTACAGGTTCAGTCTTGATCACTAGATACCTAATCAGGAACCCCTGACATTACACTTTGGGAAAGTTTCAGAAATCCTTGAAAGAATTAGTGCATCTCGTTCTGGGGTCTTCAATTTCAAAAGGACATTGATTAATTTACCATGAATCAGAAGAGTATTCTGAGGTCTTTTGAGTGATATGTCCCATAAATACTAATTGAGTTTCATTTATTTAATGTACCAAAAAATATTTAGGTGATAATTTGGACACAGTGAACCAGTGCATACAGAGAAAGATAGCTGATAGAAGTTTATTGTACTTAAATAAAGACACAGATAGTATAAAGGGATAAAACAGAAGGAAGCTAAAGCTGGCCAATTTACTTTAGAGATAAGATGCAGACAATTAGACAGTCTCAGCAAGGTTAGGTATAAATGGAACAACATACTGTCCATCAGTATTAGGTGTTTAGTCAAGTCTAATTTCTGCTAGAAGACATAGATCCTTTACACTAACGCCATGGGCTTGATGTTCTCAGCACATATAAAGGTTGCAAGGCTGAACAGAGCCACAGCCTGACTAGGGAAAGGGATGGGCAGAAGCATGACAAAACATCCAGCCCGGCAGGTAGACCTAATGGGGAGCCAGCAGTCTGTTTCCCCATGGCACATTTTTAAAGGTTGTAACAAAATTTGGAGGAGTGAAAGCAGTTTCCCAGGCACCTTTCTTGAGCAGTAGAGCCATACAGTGCCTTTTACTAAGGAAAATGTGTAAATTTTAAACAACTAATTGTATATGTTTAATATAAATATGTGAGGAAGACCATGTATGATAAGTATCCTATTAGGTGGGTCATACCATCTGGTAGTTTATGGACAACTTGTTGACAAGACATCCCATTTAAAGGCTGCTGCCTTCTCCAGTCATCCTTTCAGCTTTTTTGAAGTTACCAGTGTATTGTAAGCATAGTTTTAGAGTTTCTGTGCCTTTGGTAAGCTGTATGAACTGCCATCAGACCATGGCTAATCCTGATATGTTGGGAAGCAGGACAAAGGAGAGAGAGAGGGAGAGAGAAAGGAAGGAAGAGTGAGGAAAAGAGACTTTCCTCTCCCTCCCTCTTTCACTCTTCTTTCCACATGTTCATGCAAAGAGTTATCAATTGCTTAAGCAGATGTCCTCTTCAATGAGACAACTGAATAAGGCATTGGAAAATCTGCAAAGATTGATAACTGATTGTTTTTGAATCAAAAGAGCCTCACCATTCTCTTTGAGTTATCAATGGATGTACGAGCATTTTATATTTATTCCAAACTAAATATAGACTTAATTATTTCATTCCATCAAACTTGCAGACAGCTAATGGGAATTGGTAATATATGCACAGAGTGTACTTGGTTTTAGAGAGTGTGAAGGTGCAATCAGTACACTTCTTTCAAAAATCATGAAATTGAAAAATAAATATATTTCGCTTTGGTACTTTCTCCTACTTCCTACAACAGTTCCTGAGTAGTACTGCTTTTGCAGTCCTTACATATATGAAGATAGCAGTTTTGTTTTTACAAGATTATTAACTACTTAATGAAGTGGAGCTTTAAAAAGAATATCCAGTACTGTGGAACACAACATTCTGACTGTGAAGAAGGTATAATTTGTGATACCTGTATGCAGTAGAGTGACTACTGCTCTGGGAATAGACTCAGCTGTGCAGCCTGTTACATATCAGCTGTGCAGCCTGTTACATACAGAACAGTTACTTAGGATCCATTTGGCATGAGCATGGGCAGTGTTGTGAAAATGAGCTGTAGAAATGCAGTCCATAAACCATAGAGAAACTAGACCCTTTGAGAGCTGAGCTATTCAAAAGATTTTTTTGTTTTGTTTTGGTTTTTTTTGTTGGTTTTTTTGTTTTTGTTTTTGTTGTTTTTTTTGTTTGTTTGTTTGGTTTTTTTGGTTTTTTTGTGTTTTGGTTTTTTTTTTAGGAAAGCCACAACTACCTTGGCATCAACACACACTTCACTTGAGATTCCTGTGTACTAATGAGAATCTCTAATCAGGAAGTGTATTTTCAATTAGGTACTTGTTGTTCCAGCTGTACTAGGTACTTACAATCACTACAGAAACCATTAACTTCATAAAAAAAATACACATATCACTGGCACAACCCCTGTAGGTGTTATGAAGTTTATACTCCTAAGGAACTAAAGCCCTTAAAACTTGTGAGACATCCTTTCAGATGAGACAGAGTACCTGCACTACAGGAGTAGCAGAATTGTATTTGGGTATAGGAAATAAGCACAACATCTAAATTATAACTGTGTTTTGTGGACATGCCTTTGAGAATATCAGACAGGAGTCCTAAACTGGTTTTCATACCTTAAGTCCCACAAAAATTCTTGAGTCTTTTCTCATATCATCACTTACTGCGGCCACACACAAAATGAGATTCAGGGATTCCTAATCCTGTTAAATGCAGAGGGAAACTTCATGTTAGAAGTTTCCATCTTATCTCTTGTGTAGGAAGTGATCTTCTCCTTTCCAACAACATGCAAAATGGGAAAAACAGTGAAAACTTTTTCCCCTACTCTTGATGAATAATAGCAAGAATTTTTTGGATTTTATTGCCTGTAGTACAGATAGTGAGGGGAGCTGGCCCTCAGGCTCAATTCATTCATCACTGCCCCTTACTTTAGCTAGTATCTTGTTTATCTGATACTGAATAATGCTCACACACAATTGTGTACATAGTGACATGGGAGATATCCCATGAGGGCTGACCTGTGTATTGAAGGAAAACTGACCTGATTCAAAAGAAGCCTTGTCTGAATGTCATTTATAGAGATGCTAGCTACAATGGTTGTGTTGTCATTACTTTCAGGTCAGATTTAAGATTGTATTTTGACCAGCAAGTGAACAATAATTACTCTCCCTGGGACTGAGAAAGCAAAACATTCCTAATCCAGGTGCTTAGCTCCTATTAGGAAAGTGTGGCAGACACTAGGATAACTCTCTGTACATGTCACTGAAGCATGCGTGACATTTACACTGTCGGTAGTTACAAGGAGAGAAGTTTGTCCCTAAAGTCCCATTTCCACTTATTATCAAGAATCGCCAAAGACTTCTTAAAAGCTGGGTCAGTTCTCCAGAGGGGGTCATTCTATGGAGCTCTCCAATGCTTTATTTTTTATTCTGAAAAAATCCTGTCAATTATGTGCAGCAAAACACTCGATCAATTAAAAAATCTGTGTCATCTGAAAGTATTTAAAGATAACTTCAGCCTTTCTGTATCATGGCCTGTTTTTTCACCCAAACTGCACCTAAACTGCAACCTTGTTGTTTTAGACTCATGTACTTTATTTGCAGCGTGAAAGGAGATACCCATTAGCCATCACATTTGATTTTTAAATTCCATCTTTAAGGCAATTTAGGATGTGATTCATGAATAACGGCTAAATTAAGAGCCAGGGGCTCTAATTCTGTCTTTCACTATGGAGTTTTCTGTGACACCTAACTCAAAGACAGCCAGCTTCCAGCTGTCCTGTTTACAAACAAACTCTCTATTGACAAAACAGTCTGTCACTAGCTATTTAATGCATTGTGATGATGATCTATATGGTATTAAAAACATTGCTGCTGTGTGTCCCTCTGGGAAAGTGACTGTTGTGGACTATAGTTCTGTCCTTATTATACAGAGTGGCTTCTCATTAATATAGTGCTGTTGCCTGAATAAAAATTATCATCCAGTCCTTACAAATAAGTGGACCTCCTGGGGCTATATCCTGAAAAGTAAGAATTTCCTCATTAGGAAATCTTCAGATTAGCTTTACTGTAAATTTTTCTATAACATTTCACTATATGGTTTAATGTTAGTTCACTTGTACAACAGGGGAACACAGTTTTAGTGGACAGAAGACTGACTCTCTTTTTCAACTGCAATACTGAACAAAGCCAGAATTGTTATATAAAAGTTTTTTTTATTTCCAATCTCTGAAATTTTTGGACATATATTTTATATGGCAACTCTGTTAGCACAGAATAATATACACTTAGAATACATTTAGAATAATATACACTTTCTGTGCTATAATATTATATTATTGAATGATGTTAATTATTTATCTGCCACCATATTTTTTCATGTGGTACTACTGCGTCACTGGCTTGTTTTTCTGAGGGTGAGTAACCTAATCCAAGCATTTAATTTAGCAAATCTTCCTGAGTTTCATACTGTTCCAAGGTGCAAGCCAAGGTTTTCACAACAAACTTCCTGATTCCTAAAATAGTTGTAGATTCCAATTTAAGCAGTGCAGTTCATCAGTATTCTGAATAGAATCTTAGCCTCTATGTACCCCTGGAGCATTGCCCTTAAGATATCACACTGTTTTGTCAGGGTGCTCTTGATAAGTACAGTGTAGTGATTTTATGCTTGTACTCTTCTACTGTCATGGGGGGAATTATAACAGCATTGTTGGAAGACAGGATAGTTCACACTGCTGTGCCTCATTATTCTAATCCCATATCCCTAGAGATTGTTCTGTCAAAGGGCAATGTCCAATTTCAATAGTTCTCTTTTTCTGATCAAATTATTGTCCTTTCTAATGTTTTCTGCTCTGAGCTGTTTTGCTAAGAGTAATTTCCAGCAATTTATCTCTTTAAAAATAATCGCTACCTATTAAGGCAAAATATAATCCACGCCAATCTGAAGAAAAGTCTCTACATAATACTCATGTTTTTCTGCTGACAGACCAGAGGCATACTGTCACCTAGTGAAACTGAGTGTATTTCACTGGCAGGAGTCTTAATATGTGCAGAGCTGGAGGTGATGAGCAGTCACCTTGTCCAAGCCCATTTAGCCTGTGCAATATTGACAGCTGCTATGGAGTTTGTCCTGTGGTACTCCTAGGGAGCTATTTTTGACTGCTGTGAATATTGGGTATGAATTAGAATGTTATAAAAGCCTACTCATCAAAGCCTAAATTTATCCTCCATTTTTCTGAAAATCTCAGACTAAATGTTGGCATAGGTCTTACCCTCTGTCAGTGAGAAAATTTAAGAATTCCATTACTGTAGAAATAAATTAGACGAATACAACTACAAATATCTTTGTTACTCTAATGTTACACATTGGTCAGAGGTTAATAACGCTGTTTCTCTTTTCTAAATTGCTTTACTTGAACACAAGCCCTGTCATATCTGGTAGTGGTGAGATATGGTCAGAGTCTGGTAGTGAAGAAAATTTTAAGACTATTAGCAAAGATTTTAAAATAGACCTTGATGAAGAAGAAATAAATAACCAGAGTAGCTTGCATAAAAAAGTGTAGCTTTAGGGTACATTGTGAAACCCAATAAACTTGATAGATCACTAATGTACAACTGAAAAAAAATTAAAAAAAGCCATTTCTAATTACAGCAAAAACTCCAGACTTTTAAACTCCCATCCCTTCCAGCTCCAACAAGTCTGTGATTATAAACTCCATTGTTTAAAGTTGCATGTTAAGGCATGGCACAGCAATAATCTAGATTCTAAAATGCATCTAACCTGCTCATGTTATTCATATTTACAGCTCTTTCCCAAGCCTTTAAAAGAAACTTTCCCATTTCTTTTTATATCTCTCTTGGATACATGAGGGATAAATATAAAGGGAACTATTTCCCTTTTGCAGTTTAAATCCCTTGCTCACTGTTCCAAGAATGTTAGTAAAGCATATCCTCTATGCAATACTACATACATGAACGGACTGAATTTTAGTATTGGTTCATTTCTATACCACTCTTTTAGGTCACTGCTGCAGAACCAAATCAGATTTTTCAGTTGCATTGGTTGTACTCACTACCTTTTACTGCTTTTGCACAAACCAGGGCATTTATAGAATAATAGAATGGTTTGGGTTGGAAGTTCCTCCTAACATCTAATCTAAACCTACCTTCTGTCAGTTTAAATCTACCCTCTGTCTTTGGTCCTATCATATGTTACACCAGATTCTGCAGCTGTCAGCAGAAGTTCTACATTTAGATTTAAGGTCAGCTAGGAACTTGTGATCGTATGGTGTGGCGCAGGCCAGACCATGAAAACTGGAGTTCAGCATTTCAGATTACACTGAAATCATAACACAATTTTAAATCAGCACCATGCTCATTACCATACCTGTTGTACAACTAAGGGTGAACAACATGTTGCCATGAACCCTGTAAGATTTGCACACATTGAATTAAGAAGTTAGTTACAGAGTTCCTGCTCTGAATTTATGTTCTTGAAAGAAGCTGATGGCAAGCACAATGGTAGCACTCTTCCCACCCTTCAGGAATTTACCAGAACCTAGGAAGGTTGAAAGTATGTTTCTATTTTTACAACACATGCTCTTTAGAAAATGCATAGAGTGAACTCAGCGGAGTGCACTCCTTGCTGCACTCTGCTGCATTTGCTCTGGTAAGTCTCAGCAGCACGTTTTGTTCCCTACAGAACTGAACCAGCATCTTTAGTCCTGGAGCAGTAATTCTGTCTGGTAGCTAAAAAAACTCATTATTCAGTTCAGAACAGCTGAAACAGAAATGCTCGTATGCACACAATGCACGGGGACACACACAGAGGAGATCCCTAGCAGTCTACTGTTCAAGTTCTCAAATATTTTTTCCGGTTTTCTACCAAATCCCTTAGAAGGGAACTGGCATCTTCAGGGTCAGAATCATGCACTAGATACTTTGCAGGCAGGATCAGGAGGACAAGTTTCTATGAGAAAGTGGTTCTAGTTGTTTCTTTGAAAGTACACTAAATTTCATGAAGTTTTGAGCTTTTGGGGAAAACTAACCACAGTTAGCAAATACAGTAGATGTCATCTTCTAGCAGCTGGAACTTCTGAAGGGTCTATCTCATCAAACACAAGTACACAGTGCATGCACAGACATGAGCTATATTAAGACTGCAAAGGCATTACGAAGCTTTTCGGTATTTGACACAGCTTTCAGTGTTCAGGGGGGATGAGCAGCACTTGTCTCTATTCAGCAAGGCCTCAGTGTGTCAGCTGGCCTAGTTACATTGTCTTTAGGGGAATTTGACTTACAGGGCTGCCTTTGTCTGTTCTCTTCATTAAAAACAACACAGAAAGCTCTCAGGGCATAACAGCCTGTGATGTAAATATGAAACATCAGCTTTATGTGGCCCAAATGCCCTGGGAGATCTCTGAGACTTTCTGAGACTTTCATTTTCAGAACCAAAATTGTAAGCACATTCCTTTCTCACACATTCACACCACAATATATTCCATATCAGTAATACGAGCACTTGGCACAAGATTTGGAAATGTACAGTATGAACTCACTTTCAGTATAGCACACACCTGTATCTCTTCTCTCTTTTGAACTGTGCCCATCTCAATCTCTTACTCTCTGCCTAAATGAATCCATCCACACCTTTTATTTTTTTTCTTTATTGAATCCTAATGCCCTGGCCTTTGCCTGGAAGGCAGCTTTGTTGTAAGAACTTAGTATCTTTCTCTGCTCTGAAACCACTTTCAAAAGTAGTGACCATTTGCATAGTGTTCCTATTTGAACATGGTAACCGTGGCAAACATTTTCTCCAGCTCTAATATTAAAGCTATTTTTAAATAAGCTAAGTCTTAAAGTCAGATATTATTATGTCTTTATTTGCTGTGGTTTAAATACATCTGAACTGAGGTGAATATATGCCAGAGCACATCCCGAGTTATTGGTTCCTTGACTTGGGGCCTTTACTTGATAGTAAATGCCTATCAAACTTCATTTGCAGGACTACAGGCTAGTTGGGGTCTTCTTATAATTTGCTTGTGGCAGATGCAAATTCTGCCACAAATTTCATATTTGTTTTGCAGTGCAGCAAATTTAAGTCTATAAATATGACTATCATGTTTGTACCAAAAAACAAAAAAACCCACACCAAAACCAAACAAAAAACCCCAAACCAAACCAAACAAACAAAAAACAAAACAACCCCAAACAAACAAACCAACAAACAAAACCAACAAAAAAACCCAACAAAACCCAACAACAACAACAAAAAAAAAAAGAAAAATTCCCTTATAATTTTGTGAATCTACACTTTTTGTCTTAATTCTACTGAAATTTTGAAAACTACATTTTGATAGTGATCAGGTACAGATAAGTGTTTATTTAATATATGTGCATAATTAATTTTTCATTTATTGAGACTAAACATGATCCTGAACGGATTGTTACAACCCTACATGCCTGGACAGGCTGTTAGTTTTATTCCTGTTTAGTAGATTCCAGCATGAATTCTTATTTCCTTTCATGAACACAAGATGATCTGTAGAATTGATATGTGTCTTTTAATTGGAAACTGGAACTGCAGATGTCTACAAATAGCTTTGTCATTCCCCTGGCTCACTTAAGGAGATATACTGGGTAAACTGACAACTGAGACCTACCAAGTGTTCCCCTCTGCAGTCTTTTCCATCACACTGTTGAGTGTTTTGTTCATTTTCGTCCATTAAAGGTCAAGGGTCTAAATGTGTCAAAATTGTTTTCTCTTTCTTGACAAATTCATAGCTGAAACATTTTGCTGAAGGCTACAACTTTGTCATGTACATTGAAAACTTTCAGCTCTAATTTGAAGTCAGTAAATAATGAGAAAATATCAAGGATTTCAATGGTAGCAAGGTCATGACTCATTTTCAATATGAAGTAATTAAGAAACACGACAATCAAGAAGGCAAACAGCCTGTATGAAGATGTGAACTTGGTTGGCTGTTGAATGGATCTAAAGACTTCAATAGTTCACTGCTGAACTAGTTCTAGAGATACATATCATACTTTTCATGCTGAAAAGTACTTGTTTTGCCTGGCAGTGCGTCCTGTTGGAGACTGGAATACTCCTTGTGGATATTGACATTTTACGCATTTGGTGGATAAGACTAGCAAGTTTGGTGTCCCTGAACATGCAACTTTGAAGGTCTCTGGGGGAATGTGGAATCTTGGGGATTCTTCTGCAACATCAAAATTTTGGAAGAAAATGTGCTTTTTTCCCCCAAAAATGTGGATTTTGTAATTTCTAAATCTGTGCAGCTGCATGAAACAAATTTAAGGACCAAGAAAACTCCTGGACAACTATGGGAGACAACATGAGGCTGAATTAGTACTTCTTTGGTACCATTTCTTTACCGAGAGAAGTTTTTTTTCACTCTGTTTTGGGAAAATTGTGAAAACACATTCTTCATCCCACAAGACATGAATGAATTTATGAGTGAAGAAAAAAGGTTATACCAGTGTCAATGTTTTAAAGGAAGAAACCTGATTTAAATAAAGGTATCTTATTAATTTAAAAGCTGGAAAAGGCCAATAGATGCACAAATCCATTTATAATCCTATTATGTAATTCTTTGTCAATTACAGGCAAAAAAAATAAACAGAGAAGGGATTAGAATTTCAAGTGGGTTCAGTGATTGTTTCTAATTATCCTTTGCTATGGATCTCTGCTGCTTTCATAGGTTACTTTCTTATATATGAGGGTACCATCTCTACAAAGAAGCTTGGTGCCTGCTAAGATCCAATGCATTAAAAAATAAAATGCTGCAGATTTCTCCATTTAAGTTTAAATCTACATCAGTGAGTATTCTCAAGTCATTGTTAACCGTGATGATCCACAGCTCTGCTGTAAAGAGTGCACAAATTTCAAGAGCAAGTATTTAGCAAGGAAGCATACAGACTTCACACAAAGGAAAAAATACGAATGCAAAAGGCTTAAATGTAAATAATAAAAAAAAATAAAAAATAAAAAAAAGAACTATGAAAACTTGTGGTTGTCTACAAAAGGGAAATGAAAAAATGTTTATAAACAATGAAAAGACCCCAAAAGTTTCTTCATTTGAAAGTGGAACTAGAGAGCTGCAGACAAAAATTCAAAGTTAATTCAGTACCTGATTAAAATGTTGGTAAGGAATGGGCAGGAAAGGGATGCCCATTTCAACCATAAAACTGAACTTCTTTTTCTTTAAGGATGTCTGTAAAGACATCTGACAGTGTCAGAGCAAGAGTTCAAGATCTACAAACATTAAGCCAAAGAACAGGAAAAAGGTGTCCACGTGTCAGTTGCCTGGCATGCAAAATCAGAGCCTACCTTCAAAATGTACTGCTATGGCAGTGCGTTGTGTGCATGATGAAAAACACATTTGAATGCATTTCTTACTGAGAAGCAGCACATCATGTCATCTGACTGCTTAAGGCAAGTCAGACTTCATGTTTGTATTTCAAACTAGACTCACTACTTGACATTTTTGTATTTGAGCTGTTTAGAACTTGGAATGCTATACAGAATACTGAGATAAAAAGCTCAAGGTTTGTTGTCAAAATTAATTGCTTCCATGTATCTGCTTCTTCTTGACTCATAAATGGACTAAAAATATTTCTATTATCCAGCTTACTTAAATCAAAAGATGTAAAATTGTCTATCCAATAACGTGTGACCACATCTTCACCTTCAAAACAACCTAAAACTCACCTTTTTTTTTGGCCCAGGTTACCTTGCTCTTTTAGTGGGCAAAGGAAGAGTTTCATATATGAAAAAAACTGAGAGTTTCACACTGTAGTTGTAAAAGCATGCTTCTGATTTCCCTGAGAGTTTAAAAAATGCTATTTTAAGCTTCTAAAGTCCGAATGCAATGGTGCTATGTATGGTGAGAAGTACTTATCAGTTTATTAAAAAAGGTATTCTGCAACACTGCTTAAAATGTTTATAATATCTCACCCATGCATTTAACTGGCCTTTTTTTGTGGTTTTGGTTGTGGTTTTTCTTGGTTTCTGTTTGGTCATGTTTTTGTAAATAAACACACATTAAAAAATTGCCAACCTGATGCAGGCAACTCTACCTAGATTATAGAATATGATTTTTTCTTGTCAGTCAACAAAGTATTTTGAAAAGTTCTACACCATTTTAGCATTAAAAACCAAGTAAACAACTTTTTCAGTACTGGCATTATGCAAAAGGCCATATAATGTGAAGTTGCTTTGTGGTGAGAGCTACATAGACAGTAGAGTCTGTTACCAAATAGTTTCAAATTTCTACCAATGACCTTGATTCTGCACATATACAAATATTCACAGGTGTGAGATCAACATAAGCATAAATCATTTGAAGGACTTAAACCTAGCATTTGCAAATTATTATGTATGTCTTATTTTGTTGAGTTTTTTTAAATGGAAGATATGAGACATCACTTTTTCTTATTTTACAGTACAAAGACATCAATCACGTACATTGAAGCACAAAGTCTCGGGAAAGAGTTTTTTAAAATTTGTCTAAATATGCTTCAGACATTTGTTGAATAAATGAAAGAAGATTATAGTAGTTTAGGGCTGTCAGAACCTATGTTGTCTATACAACAAGCTTAAATTGAAAGACAAAAATTTGGAAATAATTAAGCTCCAAATCTGCAAAGACATATGTGCATGCCTAATATTACTAATGGACCAGTCTGCTGGTTTATTTGCACACACAAAATTAAATACATGATTCTTTTAAGGAATTGATCATGGGTCTGCAATATTAGATGGCTGTTTTGATTCATAGTTTTAATATATAATGTAATACTTCACTATGAATCATTTTCCACTGACAAACTAAAGAGCTCCAGTGCCAAAAGTTGAGGCTTCCTTAGCTCATTGTATTTTTTAAAAAGTAATATTCCTTCAGACTGATTAAAAATTGGATAAGTCTCCAGCAAAATACATGAGTTCCAAATTTCAGATATGGAAAGCCACACCAATCTTTTAATATGTACATTTGGAAAGGTATTGAAAAACATTGAAGGTATTAAAAGGTATGACTTTCTATGATATCTGTATATTATCTACCCAGAGAGCATTTCAATATGTCTTTAATAATATATTCCATAATGTTAACTGTGTCAAGATGTCAGGTCAGGACTAGGCATTGGTCCTGATTTCAGAAGGTACTGTGCCGCTAAAATGCACAGTAATTTAATTAATGAAAGAGCTCATATGGCTGTCAGACAAAATGCTAAACACTAGTAAATAGCCATATTCCCCTGGATAGCTCCTTCTGTGGCAAATAATTTCACCATTAATTGATTCAAAAACCTTTTAAAAGCTGATTGAAAAGGCAGCCCTTAGTCTTTAAATTTCAGTTTATCTTTCTGTATTTTTGCTTATTTTTATGTTCTCTGACACAATTTTCATCTTTATGTCTTTCATTCCTGTCTCAGGTTTCCTGTTACTCACTATTTTTATCTGCTACTTTTAACACTCAGTGTTTTCTTTCCTTACATTCGTTTCACAGCATCCCTGTTTTAGAGGTATTTGGCATATGGCAATAACTATGCACATTATTCACTCCTAAACTCCTCCCCTCACACCATCCCAGTCTTTCTCCAGAGCCCAGAAAACAGCAGCTCTCTCTCCGCATAACAAAAAGCATCATTAAAGACACAACCTCCTTCAACAGCTCTGCCCTCCACAGCTAACCTGTCATCCTCTTTGGGACCAGTTTTGTGCATCCGCCTCTGTGATTTAACTCTTAAGACAATTAAACCCTGAGGCGTCTCTAACTTACACCAGTTCAGTGCTGTATAATCCAAAACAGACTCCCGAGCTAGAAATCTATGGATTTTCCCTAAAGGACTTCTTGCTTCTACTTGAAGCTGTATATCACTGTGTGGGAATGATGAGCTTTATGCTCCTGGCTAAGGGGCAAGTGATACACTTCCATTGGGATGCTTAGTTCAGTGAATAGGACAACTGTGCATGAACAGGCAGGATCCAAGATGCAATACCTAATGAGAGGCAATGTTTGTGTTGCCCTCAGGCACGCCTTGAGGCTGAAAGCCATCCAGTACATGTGCTTGTGACCAAATTGGAGAAACCTCTAGATCTACTGGGAGCTCAAAAACTGCATCCTTAGCTCACATGAACAGGTACTCTTGCCTGGGGTACCGTAAATTCCTCTGTACCTCACAGAAGCCCACTTACTTGGTACCTAAAGTTCCTATGCCAGGAAGCCTTTCTCATTACCTTGTACACCTGATTCAAAATTTTTTGCTGCAGTCCTATGATGACAACTCCAACACTGCTGACAGATGCATTGCATATTGAGCCAGGCAAGGTAAAAAAAGTGTCACCACCTACAAACAAGAGACAAGGGGTCACATCAGCTATAGTCCTCTCAATGGCATATTCTGTACTGTGCCAGTTGATAACTGTCTTTGTTATTCTCCTTTACCTCTTCTCTCCTCTTCTGGATGTTTACCTGCCTGTGTTCACATGTGATTGAGCACAACTGTGTGTGTTTTTATGTGAGCCATAAAAACAGTGAAGTTGTGGAAAGTCTTACCTGGGACCCCAACCCATGCAACCTCCTGAGCATTAATTCAGGAGCTGCAGCTGCGCTCAGTCTCTTGCTCTTGCCTGAGATATGGTAGAGCCATGCTGTGCCTGGCATTGCTTTTTTCCTTGCCTTCCTGACTTGTCATTCTGGCCTGACCTCAGGCATGTCTCTTCACTACAGACTTGCCCCTTCATCATTAGGCTGTCAGCTGAATTGTGTTATTTAACCCTTTCTTTCCTCTTTTCTTGAGGTACTATGAGTGAGAGACTTCAGCCTGAGGGTGAGGGCACTGCCTTTTCAGCCTGACTGTCACTACTGACTCCTGACTTGCACTCCCTAATACAGCACCCAGTTCTGTTTCCTGACAAAACCCTTCAGGGTAAGAAATCCACCCTTCGCTGCCTTGAGACAGGCATTGTTTTGTCTGTACAGCTAGTGACATCCTTCAATCTGTTCCAGTATTCATGTGCTCCATCCAGCCTTTGAAGCATGAGCATCGAAGTACAAGGCAGGAGGTAGATGTATAAAGCCATCAATCATCCTGCCTGCTGTAACTGGAAGGCCCCAGGCAGGTATTCCCAATCCCACACATATTGAGGTGTCAGATCCTTGTAGCTATCCAGTATCTGTCACATGGGTGCTTGGCTGTGTGCAGGAATGGTTTTGTCTCTCACATCAAGGCTCAGACCACAGACTTGGTCCTGTTGCAGGTTCTTTGCAATGTTGTGAGGGCACTTGCTGGGTCACTTCAATCAAAGTATGAACTTATCCCAAGGACAGAATTTATTGCCATGCTGGCTACAAGGTGGCATTTTGGGCTCCTTAACAACAGGCCAACCCAGTGGTATCTTCAGCATCATGATCTATTGAAGTCCCTGGAAACCTGGGAGTGGCTGACTCTCTGAGGTCATCAGGGATGGTTTCACCAGGAGCAGATGTTGTAAGAAACTATTACATGCAAAAACTAGTTTTGCTTTGACCAGTACTGTTAGAGGAAATAGACTAGAACCCATAAAGAAAAAAAAAAATTGTAGCATCAGAGATTGAGCAATAATGTTGCCAGGTGAATTATTTCAGCACATATTATTAAGGATCTTACTGTTTCAAAATTTCCTTTAATGTTTAGGTTTATGACGTTGAAATTTGGAAATAGATGGAAATAAGTCAGTTTTAAGAAGTCCTAAAAAACATTTTCCATCTTTCATTTGTGTAGGTTGTTTCCAGTATATTCTGATCCCAGTTTCTAGTATATTCTTCAGTATTTTAAGTTGAACTGGAGGTGAAGTAAAAAAGAAACCTATTATTCACTTAACTACTACCATTAGCATAAGAGCCATTATATCTCACTACTTCCAATGGATATATAAAATACAGTTCCTGATACAACTGAAACCTTTGATCCTTTGACAGAGAATGGAGCTATTTTTTTACATAAATGTAACAGTTCAGAAAGCAGAAGAAAATTGATTTTTCTGCAATGTACCATGCACATTAGAATTATCAAGGAGTTTTCAAAAGAAAAAAACAAGAATAGAATTCAAAGAAAGAAAAGCCTCCTCACACCATATTTCCAAGTGTGCACTAGCATTGCAGGTACAGATACACATTTCAGAATCGCCTTACTGCATTCATATAGGAAAGGCAAAAACTGTTGCTGGAAACAAGGAAAGAAAAATAATGTCATACTGAGCAGTTATTTGAAATTCAGTTTAAATGAACAAGTCTGAGGCAAAATATATTAGCTTGGCCGTCATTTATTCCTCCCATCTTTATATTTGAGATTATCATAATAAACTGAATGAAGAAGTAAGCTCCTTTTTAAACTAGTGATTATGAGGGCTTGACAGTGAATGTGATATTGCATGAGTTGTGGCAATCTGTGTCCTTGGGCTATACCCACTTGCCAATGGGGTATGACAATCTCAAAACAGCTGTAAGAAAAGCAGGGTATCACACTAAGAAAATAAGTTACCATTTGTGAATGGAGACATTACCACAAGGGCCAACAACCTAGGGATTGCTAAAGTATGAGCCTATGCCTGAAAATTCAAACACTAAAATGCAGCTGCCAGGTATAATGCACAGGAACATTTCACTCAGTCTCAGTCTTCTATTGCAAAGTGCATCTCCTTATGTCAAGCATGGGTTTACATAGCTTGCCTAATTAAAGATGTATTTAATTACCTTCTGAAATAGTATCAGAGAAATATAAAATTACAGAGAAACACTTGAAGAGCTGTAGAATTTCAGAAACTAACCATTTAACAAAGCAAAACATTGATTTGTAAGCGTGTCATTTGTAAATTTAAATACATTTTCAAGCTTGTCTCGTCGTTGGAGTAATAGCCCTGTTTCTTTTTTCAGTCAACAGGAGTATTACACCTGTTTTCAGGTATAAAAAAACCTTGTTTTTGGCATAAACTAATTGGCTTTATTTTGTTTTATTTTGTATTTTGTTAAAAATATAAAGAGACAGTACTTGACAACTGCTTGAGACAATACTGACAAGTGTAAAAAGGTTTATTTATCTTTCTTAAGTGATTAATACTTCACATGTAGGTATAAGATTAAACTGAGTGCTTTTTGGGTGTAGTAATGCGTCTGGAGTTGAAAGGGTTATGCAGTTTTATAGGCAGTATTAATTAACTGTTTTTTACTGTGGCATCCAAAGTTGCATTTCAGCTAAGGACATCTTACAGTCACTCTTATATTCTAAGGGCAAAAGTTATTTACTGCATTGAAAAGATAAATTCTGTACTGCATGTATTTCCCTCACAGTTTGATGTGCAAATCTAGCCATGCTCTGTATTCTATTGACACACTATAAAAATTCTCTGTTTTGCCTCCCACCTTCCAGACTTCCCTAGTTAATTTCCCACGTCAAGAAAGAAATAACAGAAAAGAGCACTGACTTTTAATTGTGATACTTCAACATTATAAGCCCTAAGCTTTGAAGATCCTTTCTTAAAAATTCTGAAAACTGCTAAAGACTGAAGTTATTTCTGGAGAAATGTATGTCTTTGTCATGTAAATTCATTCAAGCAGAAAAAATGAGCATCATCAGGGAACCTGGGGGTTTAAAAGTATAGTAAGAGGTATATTAATTGTCTTAATTACTTACAACTATAACATAGTTGACATGCTAGGCCAGAGAAAAGGTCTGTCTAATGAAAGATGCTGTTTTCAGCAGTGGTCATAGCAGATGTTCAAAAAAAACCAAGGTAGAAACTGCAAGCAGTCATGAATCTTCCCTATGACACCTTGCCAGGTGCCCTGACTGTCACTGGTGCACTGTGCTGAGGAGTATGCTAGAACTGCTGTTCTTGGAGAAGTGGTATTCCTTGCTTTGGAAAAAAAGATGTTTCCTTCTACTTTTAGTCCTCCAAGGCTCTGGGGTATTTTTTAATGATATTATATATTAGTATTTTGGTGGTGGACAGGAACTTGATCTACCCATGGTCTAAACAGATGCAAGTTTTCTTTAGTATCCCAAGAGAAGACCAAAAGCCTACTGAGAAGGAGGGCACATTGGCACAGGATCAACACCAAAATATCTGCATTTGCATGACTCCCTGATGTCTTGGACTGTGAACAGTGACTGTGGCTTGGCTGTAAAATGCCAAGATGCACTCTTCTGTTTGATTTAAAGAGAAACTTTGAATTTCCAATCTCTGTGGAAATCTTTGAAGACAAGCTGGGGGATGGGGCCTGGGGCTGTTGGGAGGAGAGAATTTTCTTCCTGAAATACAAGGACATAAAGCCAAAGATCTCCAGGATGTCTCAGTAAAGTTCAATCATTTGATCAGGTGATTAACACCAGAAAAAGATGGCGTTGTGTTTTAGAGAGGAAAATTTCCACTAATATTCTTCCTAGACAACAAGAATAAATAACTTTACCAAGGAAAACAAATCTGTGGCAACATCTGAAAAGATTTTATGTCAAGTTTCTGGGCTTAAGAGCAGACAGTCCTGTCTATGTCTTTTTCAATGTGACTGAAGTATTCCTTAAGAACTGACAAGCTGAAATCCTCTGAAACCTTAAAAATCTTATTATTTTATTTACAGTTAATGAAATGCCCTTCTTACTGAATTATTCAAACATCATCAAGAAATTGATTAAAATCTAGTTTCATCTAGCCATGAGATTTCAGATTATATGGAAAGTGACAGCATTTTCACTCGTCTTTTCTTTCCTCTGCCAAACTACCAAACATGCAGCACAATGGGAGAAGCAGAGGGATAAGGGGTCCTTAACTGTGGCCCATGTGTAGGAGGTGAAAATAGCCAGAAAGATATTGGTTTGGTGATGAGCACTTTGGAGTAGAGCACAGCAAAGAACACAGGTTGTGAATTCTTAACCTTTCGTGATGCAGCCTTTGTCTGGGGGAGCAAAGCAGCAGTTCCTTGCTTGGGGCAGAGCCAGTGCTGAGTCCAAAGCCAGCACAGTCCATCTGTCATATCTGCAACAGATTGGCCAAGTTTGTAGCACAGATTTACACCATGGGCTACAACTGTGAGGAAACAGAATTATAGTGATTTCCACTGGTTTAAAATTGCAACTTTCTTAAATAGAGGCCTATCAATGTTTTTTTTTTTCAGTGTGGGAAACAAACACAAATGTAATCAAGTCTCATTGGAAGAGCTGCAAAAGTGGAATTAGATTGGAATATGATTCCCACCTTTAGCTGCTTGCCTACAGAATCATATTGATTGTTACTCAGTTTCTGACCTAGTAAATCTCACCATTTATTTCTTTGTAATGACACAATTTTGAAAGAGGAATAGGGACACTACTAGTCCCTCTCTTAGGACCAGCTTAATTCAGAATAAACAGTAGAACTCTGGAGACAAGCAATGTGGTTGAAATTTTTATAAAAGAGCAATTGATAAGTCAACTCGCAGCAGTAAATACTTCACTGAGGAGCCAAAGGAGTTGGCCTATTTCTCTTCCGTTTCAGTTTCTAAAGGAAAGGTTACTCTTGCCTTCCTAAATCAGCAGAGTTTTAGGAAAGCCTCACTACAGTCTTGAAATCATACCTCACCCTAGAAAGCAGCAATTTAAAGTCAGACTGTCATTAGCAGTTGCTACTGACAAGCTGAAGTGCCCTAAAAAAGTTAAATTTTGCTAATTTTAGGTAGCCCCTCACTCAGTCTAAAGCCCCATGCACTGAGTGACATCAGCAACTGGGTTTCAGAATTAATCACTTTGTGTTCCAACACCTGTGTGTGGCAAAGTGCCTCTCAATCTACTCAAAATCCTGAGCTATGTTGGAATGGTGAACATTTTCGATGATCAGGTATGCGATTATTAAAGATGGCTTATTTGAATATAATTTTAAGCAAATTCTGAGAAGACAGCTTTAAATACTCAACCTTCTTTTTCCACTGCAACACATGTTCATTGATTTTTTATTTATAATTCTATAAAATTAGTCTGTTATAACCATATATTAAGAAAATAATTGCCTCAGTAAAATTCTATCTCATCACTTGTTTTTTCAAAAATGAGGAAAGAATTAATTAATTTTTATTAAAGTCATTATACTATTTATGGATATTATTACTTTTCCTGATATTTTCCTGACATTTTTCTTTCACTTCTTATTTTTCACATCATTTGTGCTTATCTTTATTCAAGAGAGGTATTTCCATAACTGAACTCACCATCCATATGCAGTCCAAATCTCATATTTTATGTGTTTATCTCAGCAACTATTTTACAAAGCACTCTGACTTGTCTTACATATTTTAATTTCTTCTGTTAATTAAAAAAATATGCTTTAACAATGTTGGTATTAAGATTTTCCTTAGCCTGATCTTGCTGTCTATTCTTATAGCACCTGAAATATCATACAAATATGTTTCCATCTCACATCCATATAATTTTCAGTCCCCAGTTCCCCATTTCTATCTGTTCCTGACAATTAATTTCCTACATCTGATTTACTGTCAATCATTTCTGCTTAACACCTGCCTGCTTCATTCTAGATGGCATTACTGGGCACCTCTAATACTCTTCTTTCTTATGATTGTTAATGAAGTCTAGACTTGTCTAAAGGAGGAGATGAGAAAATGGGAGAAATTATATTCAAGCTCTGTTAGCAGCTGCTACAACTCAAGAAGACAGCTGCAGAAAGGTACTACAAACAGCACTAACCAGTCTAAGGCCGCATGGACTGAAAGAATAACCACATTATTTCTCTGCATTTATCATCTTTATTTTTCTCCATATTTTTTTCTTTTTTACATCTCTTCTACCCCATGGGATCACCTGCCATTCCCTCCTTCTTTACAAGTCTATATTCTATTTCTGTACTTACTTTCCACATCCTTCAGTATTGTAAGGTTATTTTTCTACTCTATTTGTGACTAGCAGACTTTTTCAGAGAATCATAGGATGGTTTGGGTTGGACAGGACCTAAAAGATCATCTAGTTTAATGGTAGCACATTTTCAGCATGTTGTACATAACAGTATCTTATGACCTTCCTGTGCCCTTTCATTTCTGTCAATGCCTCAGTACTAGCCACTGTCTTCCTTTTTTTATACCTAGCCCCTCTCAAAAAAAATTCATGAGAACCCTCTTTATTAACAGGTTCCTTTGGCTGGATGCCATGGCTGAGACTCTCAGCTTTGGTCAGCAAAAGGAGCATTAACCATCCATCAACTGTGAGCAGAGATTTCCCTCAGCAATAAATCCACTCTCCTGTCACAAAATGCAGATTCTACAAAGCCCAACTAAACTCTGCCATCATAGAGACTGTCACTTTATTCACTTTGGGGAAAAAAATGAAGCTCTATCCACATCCAGGAGAAGATTCAAGTATGCTATTTTTTTATTATTATTATTTTTTTAAGTGAGGTGTTGGAGTTTTTCCCCTCAAGGCAGGATTTTCCCTTTATTTAAGCTGTTGACTATCATATCCCACTAAGTCTATGATCAAAGCTAGGAATTCTGTTTACTGTCACATGAACTACACTGAGCTTGACAGAGACTTTGTCAAAATCTGACAAGCTCTGCAATGGAAAGTATTACACACTGTGAACAGAGAAATCTAGCATAGCACTAGGGAGCAAAAGAAATAAAAAAACATAAAAGGTTTTTTTATGCAACTGAATTGTATAAACCAGACCACTCTTACCAGCAGACTGCTTCAGCTTTGATTTCAGCATGCATGTTGTTTGTGGAGTGCAACTGGGGGATGCACCTCACCTACAGCTCACGTCTGGTGACTTTGATCTGAAAATGTGCTCCAGCTGATGGTGCAAAATGAAATCATAACAACTACGTATTTCAAACTATAAGATTAAAGTTTCAGCTTTTGTTTATCTTTCTATCTACCTATATATAGCTCTATATCTATAAAGGTAAAAAACTTAACTGCTTCCTAAAATTTTAATATGCATCTTTCTTGATAGCACATGCCACGACAAGGTTTAGTGAAAATGCAGATGAAGCAAAAGGAAGGCAATGCTTTTATTGCTCTTAACACACTGTTATACAAGCCATTATTTGGTCTACAAACCTCCAGTCAAGTGCAGTCTGTTAAAACTAATATTGTTCTGAAGAACTTATGTGGCCCCTAGTCTTTGAATTCACCTGAAGCATTAAACAATACTGTACTAGAAACAAGGATGATTGAGGAGAAAAAAGAAAAAAAAGGAAAAAAAAACTAAATTAATTGTTTCCTCACTGAACTCCATGCATTTATTAATAATTTCAGCAGAAACAGCATTATACTGGAGGGAAAAATTTTGGCCGTTTGGTCAGGTACAAAAGGGGTCACAAATCTGAACAGCTATTGCACTAACATTTTATCTGACATTGCCTATCTGCCATTTATGCCTTATCTTATGCCAGAAACAATTCCAAGGGTGCTTTCCCAGGGCAGTCCTATTAGCCCATACAAACACAGCTGTACCATGCCTCATGGTTCTGTGGAGTGACAGAGTGCTTTGTAAGCTTGCTGTCTCAGGTGCACTGCGTTGAGGTTACTTTCTCCAGGAAAAATGCATAAAATAAGGAACATGTTCTGAAGGTGAAGTCGTCTCAGGATTTTGGAGACAGCTAAAGGAAAAAAGAAGCAGCTGCACAACAACCATCACAAAGCACTTCTCAGAGTGTGTGATTACAGCTTTCCAAATGTGTCAGATAGAGAAATAGTCAATGTCATCAATAGAAAAGCATGGAAGAAGTACAATGGCAAAAAAAAAGGTGCTTGGTGTCATCAAAGGGATTAGGTGAAGCTCATGGGAAAGCACAATGGAGAAGATGCAGGAAGCTGGGCTGACAAAGAGAGAGATAAGGGAATGTGCTCACCAATAAACACGAAGGATAAAAGGACTGGAGTTTTACTGAGGAATAGCCATAAGACCATAGAGTTAAAATTAAAGCTAACAGAAAATGGATAAAACCTCTGAAAGAGAAAGGAAATCCTAAAGGAAATCCATCTATTCAAATGTCACACTGGGGAGAGTAGAGGTAACAGGAGTAATGCATCTTTCTCACATGCAGATTCCAGACTAAAACTAGAGGTATCTTCATAAAGAAGACAGCTTGATTTATTTATGAACTGCTAGTAAGTGCTGTGTTAAGACAGAATATTATTACTAACAGGCCTAAATTATTGGTGATTTCATTATAACTACATGTAGAAAATATAAGATAATCTATCTCTAATAGCAGGTGAGTAGCAGAAGCACAGAAAGCAGACAGCAATAGCAGCTATTACTACAAATTTTCACAGGTTTTGGCTTTCTTAAAAGCAGTAACAAAATGCTAACTTCATTAATGTTGAATTTCTTAAATGAGAATATTTATCAGATTTTCAGTACAAGGCCAGACTAATTCAGATAACATCTAATTACAATCTTGAAACCACAGAGATGAGATCTATAAAGTAAATGGGGACAAAACCCCACCCTAAAAATAACTTCCTGGGCTTTCACTAGACACAGACTTTTTCATCATTTAACTCTTATTTGTATGAATAGCAAGAGAACAATCAATGTTAGTATATGTATCTTGTAGAACTAATCATTAACAGTAATCTTAAAGGCTTTATCACAAGATTATGAGCAACAATAAATGGCTTTTGTTGCTTGTTATGTGTTAATACGCAGCTGAACTACTTTAGAATCTCATGTGGTCATTTCAACTACACTATTTCCATGAACACTCTCCCAGGTATTTAAACTGAAAAAAAGACAACACAAGAAATATAACAGATGAATATTTCTTCTTCTATGAGAATGGTGTTACTTAATCTTAAGAATTATCTTCTTGAAATATTTAGTATATCTTGAGTATCAGCATATGACAAACTATCCTCCAAAATCTGTCTCTGCAAAAAGCACTTTCATTTCAGTTCAGGTTTACTCTAAGTGGTGCAGATTTGAAAAGGCCCGAGATGCTGGGTATGAAGACAGATAATGTCACTTCTTTTCTTGAAAGAGTCCTATCACTGGTTCATATTGCAAGCAAATATTACAAGTTTTACGTCTCTTCACAGACACCTTCCCTGATATCCATCCAGCTGGTAAAGCCTTTTCCTGAGGATTTGTACCTTTTGGTATTTCAATCACACTTTAAGAAATGAAACTGTTACATCTCCCATAGTAAAAGTCTTGCCTCTTTCTAGACATCTATGTAACTGACTGGATTTGTACAGAGAAAGAATCAGCAGCTGGATTTGTTCTGGTGAGACAAGTACATTTAGAGGTTGAGATCAGAGATTTGATTCACAGCTAGCTGATTTAGATAGGTTTCCAGTCCAGAAATAAGAAGGATGGATATTGGCTGCCTACCAGCTTTAAAATCCATGAATGGACGGTCATTGGGGTGGGCCATAAATACAGGTGGCTGTCCTCTTAGCAATTTTGCAAGAATATTTGTTCTGATGTGAAGGGGGGCAGAAAGTCACTTTGCTCTGTTCTTCAGTTTCAGTGACCCAGTGTGGCTGCCAGTCACTTCTAGTCCTGCCTGGCAGAAGGCACCATCAAGCTATATACACAAATACGGAGACCAAACGTACAGACATAAGCCCTTACACACATTTTCTGATATTCATTCAACTGGCTGGCTTTGTAAAGTCAGTTTTCTAAATGTTAATGGAGTACAAGCCTTCCAACACAGAAAACATTTTGTATGAAACCCAGAGACAACAGCATGATTTAGTGGCCATCACTGTGCCTTTCTTAACTAGAAATAATATTGACTCTCTTTAGTATAATCTTGCAGTCACATATAATTCTGCTAATGCTGAAAGTCAGATGAGCATATCACTCCTAAAAAAAAAAAAAAGGTATACTCTCCCGAATAAGATTTACTCTTTGGCCTGCTCTGGAATAATCTGTGTTGTGGTTGTACACTCTCAGAAAAGCTCGCTGTTGCAAATTCTGTGCAGATGACCACTGCCTGTGGCACTCAGCCTGTTGTCACAGCTTGTTTGGAGTAAATGTCCTGGGATGCATCGGGAATAGTGTTTCTGCTTTTAGTAGCACTGCCTGTCTCTCTCTCTCTTTTCTTGCCCAACAAGACAGGGGTCACAGTGGGACAGTGGTGATGCCCTTGAATTAGTTCAAGTCAGAGTATATGTGATTCAAGCTAAGCCTTCTATTTTACTGCATAAGACAGGGAAATTCAAATTACAGTTATTTGATTAAAATTACAATCGCTCCATAAATGCACCAATAAGAGAGGAAGTGAACATAATGGAAAGTTGCTTGAACAAAAATAAAAAGTTCACATATGAAGAGACAGTAAAAAATGGTTACAATTTAAAATATCAAGTGAAAACATAACTGAATTTCTGGAAGTCTGAATATGACTTATTACAGGAACTTTGTTTGACATTGGAACATACGTTTTCATCCAACAATCAGCATCCATAATGCATATAGCCATTTAAGTTCATATGAGTTTAAGAAAAGACTCACATTGCTATTTTAAAATTAGCTAAAATCTGTAGAAAACCTTTATCTTGGTGGTTTTTTTTTTTTTTTTTTTTTGTTTGTTTGTTTTTTGTTGTTTTTTTGTTTTTTTTTTTTTCCCCTTCAGAAGTGGCTGGGAAAAGAAACTGGCAAAGGTTTCATGATTTTCAGAGATGTGTTTAGCTCCGGGGGATGCCTTTGTAAAATATCAACCACTGTGAATGTGATAAACCCCAGATAAGGATTTGCATTAAGAAAAGGCAGGTGGGATATTGAGAGATTCATGATGGAACAGCAAACATGGATATAAAAACAAGCTACAATGTACCTGTGTTATAGGATCTTTTAATTCACAATTAATTTATTTTATTCTTTACCTTCAGAAAAAAATGCATACGTATTAGAAGAGGAGCATAATTTCTTTTATAGGCCACACAATATTTTGTACAAACACAAAGGATTGAAAAGCTAGGGGGTTGCTATTTAAAAGAACCGTTGCTTTCTCCCTTTCCCAAAAAATTTTTCTGCATCAGCTGGGTACAACTTCAAAATTACATATGTACCTTCTTGTTTTGCAGAAAATTTGTCAGGAAGAAGACACACTGTGTCTTTCCTCTTCATATGTAAATTTGCTGCAATTCCATAATTTACTGACATCACATCTGGCATAACAACCAAAAACTACCTCCCCACAGAACATCTGACCAGAGAGAAGTGCACTAGGGAGTGGGGGGAAAAA